>PVJH01000487.1:0-308196 GCA_004026705.1 Nesogale talazaci | reverse complement strand
TTAATGGAGGTTTGCCACAAACATAAAATCTGTGGGCAAAAAAGGTAATATCTATTGAGAACAACAAAGCCATGTGTAATAAAAATGGGATATGTCTAGATTCCACGCTGTTTTTTTTTCCAGTAGTTTTATCCAAAATTATTTTCCTTTTTAGAATCATGTTAAGGGTGGGCTACTTTTCACATATTTAGGAATTTGCGGTTTGTTACTTCCAACACAGAATCACTGAGGTTTGTCTTTTTTTATATAATTCCTTCTTGAAATTGTACACATTGAAAGTTAAAGTGCTAAGACCAAAGTATTCCATGTGTTTTATGTGTGTGTTGTTCTTTATAATCTGTCTACTATATGCTATATAATGCTGTGTGTCCTCAAATCAACATTTACTCACAGAGGCCCTGTATGACCAAGTCAGACCTGCATGCTTTCAAGGCTTTCTCCACATCTTTTCCACCATAAGCGACTCGTTGTTTTGAACCACTGACCTTTGATTTAGGGGTCACCCACTTGACCAGTTGTACCAACAGAGCTCCTTCATGTGTGTTTTATTGTTTTAGCCCCACATCCAATATGGACGTCTTAAGCTGTGACAATTTAGAGATGCTGTTTCTTTTGCTGTCCATTTTGCCATCTGTCTTTTTCCTTTCTATGGCCCTCACTTGGAAACATTCTTTAGAGTACATTGAAAATAAATTAAAAAATAAAATACATTTTGCAGAATATGCCTGCAATATGCTGTCTGTCCTCGACCACTAGAATTGTTTTGATTATGCATCTTAATGAGCCATCAACCTGAGAAAAAAGAACCAATGGTCTGTCACTCATCTCAGCACTCAAGTAGGGAAATGAGAAGACTGCTGGACCATGAATCGAGTGTGACACTGTCTTTTCTTGAACCCTCTGGGCTCTGAGTTACTCATTCGAGGGTCCGTATGCATCAGATTTTTCAGTGACAACTTCCTCCGAGATGGACAGTCCAGTCCGTCCTTCTTCCGATGGACTACATACAGCCGTAGAAGGAACTAGGTGTCGGGAGAGAACAGTCGGTGGAGAAAGACATCCAGTTTGGTAAAGAGGAGATGTATTGACGCAGTGGCTGCAGCGACAGGCTCAAGCATCGCAGTGGTGGTGCGGAAGGCTGGAGAACCGGCTGCTTTCCCTGTCTGGTGCCTGGGCCCGCTGTGAGTCCAACAGACTCCACCCAACAGGAGGTCGGAATAAGGGAAATACAAAAGGGAGCTGTGATTAGCAAAACTCACCGATTTGCACAGACACCCATGCATCGTCCTAATTATTGGCAATCAGGAAATGAATTAAACTGAATCTAGGAAGCAAGGTGTGCTTCCCCCAGTGAAGATCTCCCGACATGAGCAGATGGCAAGACCAGAATCTTCAGCTGCGGTGGCTGCTACCTCTGCAGAGCCCTCTAGTGGAGCGCATGGCCTATGACCGGTTCTTAACCCAGGGATTTGACAACTAAATTGAGTGAAGTGGGTCCTAGCCTATCGTTACTTTTTTTATCGAGATATGATGGTACCTTCAACAGCTGACCGCCTGTGTGTGAAGTTTTTCCATCCTCATTACACAACAGAAAAAGAATGCCTTAAAAATGGCTCAGTTTCCACTTAGGGCTACGAGGTTTTAAAAACAATCCTTGAATTGCAGATATGTCTAAAAGCAAACATAGCAATCACATAATAAACTTATTTTGTGAGAGCTTGAATATTTTAATTTATTTCTTTGAGAATTAGAGGCGGAGACAATTGCATTTTTTCCTTTTCTTTTTGTAGAAATAGTACACATATTAACATATGTGTTATTTTGAGATGTGTTTTATGTAACGCCTTCTGGGGCTGATTTTTTTCCAGTGGAGTTAAGTTTGGATTTTGATTACCACTGTAAATAAATGTAATTTTTAATGAAGAAAATGTTTTGGGATATAGAAAACTGAAAGCTTGAGATGGAACTATCAGCCTTTTTTTTTTTTTTTTGGAAACATTGCATGAGTCAAGATGATTGACATTAAAATGTGGGCTACCTGTCACATCTCATATTATTTATCATTATTTAACCACTGTATTGATGTGACATAATCGGGATCACTGACCCGCAGAACAATCTAGGAGACAAATTGGAAAAGCAGGTGAGGTCATTTGGGCACTTGCGGAAACTAGAGCATCCGTGAAAAATCGTCCATGTCTTACACTGTTGAATATAAGACCCCAATAACTTAACATAGATTGTTTTTTCCTATTCCCATGAATAGATGACTATGGTTAGACACGCGCATAATCAGTTAATTGTTCTCTATTGAGTAATGTTATTTTATGTTCAGGCTTACATGATACATTAGAAGCAAAATTAAAGCCACGTGTTCTCAAAAGATACTTCTAATAATGCATTTACTAATTACTACCTTTGGTCTTATATTACAAAATGCTGGGCATGATAGGTCTAGAGAACTCAGTTTAACTCTTGGGATGTATGTGCATTTTCATCTGAGTCAGAAATGTAGCATCGGATATGACACTACTGAAGATGTCTTTAATCCATAAGCCCTGTGCTAGTTTCTGCTTTCATAACCAGGCATCAGAATTGTCTGAAGCGCAAAGGTGCCATTTGTGCCATGAAAACTATCAGATTAGAAATGAAGGGCACACCCATTCCAATCTTAGATACATTTTCTAAGACTTGTAAACCCAAACTCATTTGCCTTGTCATGGGTTAGTTTTACAATGGTTTCTGGTGCTTGTTAATCCTTGAAAATCCTCTTAATAGTTGAAAATTGGCATCTCTTGATACATCTCCCAAGACATTATGATCAAACAATTGATATATATAGTGACAGATTTAACATCACTGAAAACCAAATAAAAAAAGACTTTTGAACATTCCCCAGGGGCATTCCATCTGTAGTTTCTAAGCAATAGTAGGCACGCATTTTGACATGAAAAACTTAAAATACAAAGGATAGACAAGGCATATACTTTAAGTCATTGGAAACAATTCAGGTCAGCAAATGATAAAGTACTTAGAGGAGCAATAAAGAATAAAGTGAAATAAGAATTCAAAGTCAAAGGGTTGGTTACATCGTTTTAAGAAAGATAATTTAAGAATTGTTGTCCTATGCATTGAGGTCATCTCTACTCAGAGCAGAGAAGAATGCCTCTCCAGGGTTCAAGATTGCAATCTTTGCGGGTCCAGACATCTAGGTCTTTCTTCCATGGAGCTTCTGAGTGACTCTAGTCCAAATGTTTGGTTAGCCACCATGTATTTAACTGTTGTGCCACCAGGACTCCTGGGCCTTTTGAATAAGACAGTACTACCTAAATAGTTTGTTGGAGATGTAGGCTTGATATAAATATTTAAAGGAAAAATAAGATTGAAAAGTTTGGATCATGTATCTTCATATATTTTAACATCTGCTTATTATATTAATGCTCCTTAGTACACATATAAGCACAAATTTATGACCACTTTCCAAACCAAGTCTGTGTATTTTAGACCCAAAACAAATGTTGTCAGAATTGTAATAGACCATCCGGAAAATTAAGAAAAAAGTCAGACTCTCAAGCCCCGTCCTAGACTTACTAAATCAGAGTCTGCATTTGAACAAGTGTCTTATTCTTACACATACTGAAGATTGAGAAGCGCTGATCTAGAAATCACAATTGGACAGTGAAGGGAGACAAGTTTGCAGATAGCCCCCGAAATCTATAATCCTTTCTTCTCACTAATACTTTTAGGCTTGGGAACAAACCAACGAGTTTCCCTCTTCCGAACTCTGATGTCTTGTCTATCTAAGGATCCAGGTTAAAGTGATACAAATCTGCTGCTGGCACCCAGGTATATTCTCCTGGGTTGTCTGGTGGGGGAATTTCCACTCTGTTCCATGCTAAAAGTCACTGACTTCTAGAAGTGTAAGACTGAATAGGAAATATATATTTCTAAACTCATATCTGCTAGAGTCCCTGGTTGCATAATTGCAGTCTGGGGAGTAATTTTTGTAGTGTTCCATGTTGGGAGCCACTTAGTTCCTGGAATATAAAACACTGGGGGAAATATTTTCTAGTTGCTCACCTATGGTAATATGTCCAGTTATGAGAGTTAAAGCTCTTGGCTGCTCACTGAAATGTTGATGGTTTGAACTGGCCAGCCACTACGTGGGAGAAGGATGTGGTAGTCTGTTTCTGTAGAGCCTTGAAAAGCTTTGCTACTAATACTACAGGGTACCTTGGAATTAGAATCAATGAATAACCATAACCTATACTTATGAAAATTTTATGATTGAGATGTAGAGGTGGATTCTAGCCTGTTAATCTGGAGATAGCCATTAAGTAGCCAATGAGGCCTCTGTGTGGGCATGGCTTTCTCCTGAGACTTCTGGGAAATCTCACTATATTTCCCTCATGAAGATGAGAAGCTATCTTCCTAGTTGTTGGGAGTTAGTCTCAGAGACAATTAAACCTGGACAAGACAAGATGGCAGTGTCTGAGGAGCCGGAGAAGCCACACGGTTTGGCCCTGATGGAGCCAGACCTCTGAAGCTGGAGAGGCCACGTGGAGACCCCTGCCAGCAATGAGTTCCTTCTACCACCACTGGATGCTGTTTATGAACCCTGAGCCCTGGAAGCGAGGAGCCATGGGGAGACCCCTGTCAGCGCCAGGATTCTGAACCCACTGATCTGTGACTTTGTGAGTCGGAAGGAGACATTATAGACTAGTATCAGGCATATGGGCTAATATTGGACTTAAGACTTTGAAATGGACTGGGTTGGGATGCTTTCTTAGTATTCCAATTTTTTTTGTATATAAACCATTCCCTTATATCCATATGTGTGTCTATGATTTTTTTTCCTCTAGTCTACCCAGACTAACACAGTCTGGCTTTTGTTTTCACCTGCGGTGCAATACTGAGTTAAGCAATGAGTTGCAGCCTGCCCAGAAACCTTTTCAGAGTCAAAGGGACTACACACCACAGAACTGTTCCTGTTGTTTGCTGTTTTCTTTAAGTAGTTTTAATGGATTTTTATTTGCTAATAATTTGTGATTATCATGTGTGCGTGTGTCTTCCAATCAGCCTATACAGACATAGCATCCAAGATTATGCTGATGCTGCTGGTTAGAGTTTTCCTCCTACTAAGTTGGAACTGCTTGGTATCTCAGGAGTATCTCTATGACATCCTATATGGATCACAGAGATAGTATATCAATGTGGCAGTTAAATATATGGTCTGTCTGGGTTTGTGTATAGAAGGGGTCAACCCCCTTAAAATAAACAGAATTTAATTGTGCTGGACAGAGCTTTTGTAGTAGACATTTTTCCCACTAGGGGAGCATGGAGCAACTTGTTCTGAGTTAGTGCACCCAGTGGCATCACCTGGCAAGGTTCTCTGTGGTCACAGCAAATTTGTTTGTAAAAGCAATTTCACACGAAATTCACTTTTTTGTGATGGACAATTTAAGAGAACAGCATGCCGCTGTGAAATTTTGTTTCCTGCTCAGGAAAAAATGTTGCAAAGACTGTTGTGATGTTGAACACAGCATACAAGGGCAGTGCTGTGGGGGAAAAAAATCAAGTGTACGAATGATTTTCTGGTTTCCAAAAATGTGAAATGTCTATTGATTACAAACCTTGTTCTGGACATCCATCAACTTCCCAAACAGATTGAAATGTCGACTATAATATGGAGTTTATTCCACCAGGTCAGAATGATCAGCAAACTTCCAATTTAGAGGTTCTGAAAAGATTGCTTAACAGTGTGCAACAAAATAGTCCTGATTTGTGGCAGACAGGGGGAAAAGCACCTGCTCACACCGTCATCACATAGTTTGGGGCAAAAAACAGCATGCCCCATGCACATTACTCACCTGACTTCCCTCTAAGCAACTTCTTTTCTTTCCCATAAATGATGAGGGACATGAAAGTACATGAAGTACAAGAGACAAAGGAAAAACTCAAGGGAGGTGAGGCCAGTCATCCAAACAGATGAACTTGAAAAATGTTTTCAAGATGGAATAGGAGATTTGACAAATAGATTAAGTGTCATGGAGGGTACTTTGAAGGTGATAAGTTTGTTTTATAAAAGAAAAATTAAATATAACACTTTGAAAAAAATTCCAGTTTTTTTGGTGGGTACGCCCATAGATGCATATCCATGCATACATACATACATACATACATACATACAAAGAGTCTTGGTGGTGTAGTGGCTACTCAGTAGACTGCTAACTGCAAGATCAACAGTTTACCACCATCCACCACTCCTCAGGAGGAAAAGCAGGTTTTGTACAGTGTTGAAGAGCTGGAAGCTTAAGAGTGGGTGTGCCACAGAGACAGTTTGACTCTCTCCCATAACTTTGCTATTGGTTGGAATCTGCGATGCATAGATGTGTATCTCTGTGTACGTGTCAGTTTTTGTAGAGTCATTTATGACTCACGACAACATTCTGTCTGGCAGATAAGAGCTGCATTACATTGAGTTTTCAGAAGTAGACTGCTAGGTCACTTTTCTAAGGAACCTTTGGGTGATCTTGAATCTCCAACCTTTAGCTAATAAATAACTGCATGAAATGTGTGTCTGTGTGTCTGTTTTCATGTGTCTTAGAAAATGAAACAAAATGATGTCTGACATAGATCTCTCCTCAATCAAACCACTCCTTCATCCCCCCCATCAAAGCAAGTTCCACAAGCTCTTGCTCAGAGATTTACTCAGAGTTTTGTGGTATTTTCTTTAGTCTTCAGTATGAGCTCTTGAGTTGTTTCACTGTCTTTTGATGAGAAAATGGAATACTACAAGTAATGGTAATAGAAAAGGTTGCTTAAATTTTTTTAAAGTATTTTCAAAGGTAATTATAAAAGTAAATGTAAGGATACTGATAAGCAAATCACATTTAAGATCTATCGACTGTCTTTCTTGTGATGGTTTTATAGCTATTGGATGGAATCTTTCTAATTTATAATTAGCATTTTTCAATTAATTCAGCAATGCTAATTTTATACTGATTGCATAAACTTGCATGCTTAAACTTGCAATATATTAATTCAATGGGTATAAGTAAAAATACAGCAAATTAATTTGTGCAACCTACTGTGACTATTTTCCAATCCAATATGCAGTAATTGTCCGAAGGAAAAAAAATATGAAAAGCTGCCCTTCAGCAAGCTGTCTTGGATTATTCTCTTCTCCACATCGTTCCGAAGCCTGTAGGTAACAGATGACTTCCTGTAAAGTTTCTCGTAAGTGCCTTCAAAAATATTTACTTTGAAAATAACAAGATCCTTAAGATATTTTCCTTACTGCTGTCTTTGACTATGTGAACACATTTAGGGTCCTTTTATAATTTTTTTTCTTTTTTCTTAACTGTAACATGACAACCTCTGAAGCACTTATGCCTCTAGGATGGTTTTTCTGGGAGGGGTCTTCCATCTGATGGGCCTGCCCTGAACTTACCCGACTTACAAGTGCTGTATGTACCTGTAAAAATGAGGCATCTGTGAGTAAGCAACTATTTTGTCTTTCCCTCCTTTTAGTGCTTTTCTGGCATTTACCTAAGTCTCTTTAACATATCCCAAGTCTGGTTTTTAGCCCTCTTCCTTCAGGAAACCTTCTCTGTGAGAGGTTCCAAATTACCTTTAAATTCCCAGATTTTATATCTTTCTATTAACAAAATAATTTTATCTCTTTCTATTTTAAAATAAATGTTGCTGCCCTTTGTTGCTTGTCCATCTGAAATTGTCATCACTCCTGCTCACATCCCTCTGGAGCCTCTTAGGTCACCCAGGGGGCTGCTCGCCTCAAGGTTGGCCGTTTGGCACTCTCCTGCTGCTCGCCTGAGAACAAAGAGGCTGCCTGCTACTGCAGAGATGTAAAGTCTAGAAAACACAGGAGTCCAGTGGGTCCATAGCAGTGAGTATGCCTTACCCACCGAACCCATTCTCTCTCCACCCTCTTCTTTTGCATCTTTTTACTCCTATTTAATTTGTCCTAATCATTTCTCACCCTCCACCATCACTTTCACTGTTTTAGTTCATCAGAGTTGCATTCTAGGGTCTCCTTTGCCCTGCTTCTGATCTCCCTGAACAAATTACTGCTATGAAGCTTACTATGAAGCTTACTATAGCTTACTATGAAGCTAATGCCATTTGCCAAAGATTGACGCGTTTATAGTTTCTGCCCTTTCCTTCTGGAATTTTTAGTTTACACCCCACGTGTGACTTCAATGTCTGCATTTAGATCTCCATATATCCTAAACAGAGAGCATTTCCTTTCACATCCAACTCGGCTTCTTTGCAGCTACCTAGAAGTTCCCTGGAAGACAAACTGGATCTCTGCATCCCTAAAGCCACAGCCTTCTAACCTGATGGAGCAGCTCTGTTTTGTGTCTCAGGACTTGTCGTGAATCTGCTCTAACTAACAGCAAAACAAGAAAGAATCCACCTCATTACATTGTATGAGTCTTCCATACAATGTGAGGAAGAAATCTTAGAGAATTGTTAATGTTATAAAAATCTTACTGTACCTCCCTCCTGTTTTCTTAGCCCTCGGACTTAAACAATGGTCTAGGTGGCTTAAAGAAAAAAAGGAGGAAAATGAAACTGAAATAGACTTCGAGTCTTGTGACAAACAAGTTCACTTCAAACAATAAACACCCCCCCCCAAAAATCTTACTGTACCCCGCCTTCTTCCATTCTAGGCTTGCCTTCTCATTTAACTTTCCTTCTTAACAACAAAAGCACAAATAGTATGTTGTTTCTACTTCCTCTATTTTCAATTACTTCTTTATCTTAATCCAACTTTCAGTCCAATTTCTCCAAGGAAATTGCTATCACTGAGGTCATCAAAACCTTCAGATGGTCAAATTCAATTGTCACTTTTAAATCAATATCTTTTGAGGTTTCTTTCTCTCTTTTATAAAAATGCACCACTGTTAACAATGAACTCTCTGTGATGCTCTGTAACCAAACAAGTTTTTTCTAGCTCTTTTATCGTCCCTATTTCTGCCTGCCTTTTAACTATTGTTGTATCCCACAGTTCTACCTCTGAACAACTGATCTTCATGCCAACACTTTGCTTGTATGAATGCACTTGCTTGCTATTTATAAAAGGAAATGTCTATGCTACATTCTTGTCTCTTAATAGTTCATTTATATTTGACTTTCCCTTAGGTTTCTATAACTAAAGCTCTCTCTCTCTCTCTCTCTCTCTCTCTCTCTCTGAGTGAAAATCCTTCTAGATAATCCTATCTTCCCTGGTTCTCATGATCAATCTATTGAGTTTACAAACTCCCATTATAGTTGTGTAATGTTTCATCCCAATACCCCACATCACTAAGAAACCCCTGCTGGCATTGCTGGGCAAGCCTTGGCCTGCTAACTGACAGGTTGGTGGTTCAAAGTCACCAGGCACTCTGAGGGAAAGTGTCTACCTCCACAGAGAACCACAGCCTCAGACACACTGGATAGGGGCTCAGAGAGAGTATTCATTTGATGGCAGTGAGTCTCCCTAGTCATGAAAGAGACAGAGTTTTGCAGTGAGTAAGGGCTCAGTGGGTAACCGAAAAAGGGACAGCTGGGACCCTTCAGCGAATTCTCAGGAGAAAGCTGTGGCAGTCTGCTTTTGTAACAATTATAGTCACAGAAATATTCTCCTTGGTCAGATAGGGTGACTACCATTTGGAATCCACCACAGCAAAGGGTTTATTTTTGTTTTGTGTTTTGTTTTAGCCCTTGTAAATATGATAACTTCTAGAGCAAGTGCTAAAGAAAACACATCAAATAATATTGATATGTCAATTTAACAAGTTATTTGTACTTTCCCTAAGCTCATGTAATACTTTCATGGGCAACAGACTCTGTTATTATTTGAGTTTTACTAAGCCTGGCAGGACCAGGGCAGTCGCTTTGGACCTGCATGATTCAAGAGAACCCTTGGTACCCTCCACATGGTGATGGCTACTTGTTACAAAGGGATTCTAATTAATTGGTCTTCTCCTGCCTCACTGGTAGTTTGTCTGTGGGGTTTTATTGCATTTTGGTTTTTTGCTTCTATCTGCCCTCTCTTCCTGTAAACCTATCAAAATGTTCTTTCTAGAATGCAAATTACATTGCATTACTCTCCTGCACCACATCACCCAGAGAATGCAGTCCAAGCTTCTTAGGAGAGCCTCCAGAACTGATCACAACCCTGTTCTTGCCAGTCTCTGTCTCTCCTTTCACTACCCCCTACTACTGCCCTAACATTCTGCTACACCAATAGAGGCACTTTTCACTTTTTCCAGAAAGCGTGTTTTTCACATTTATTCCCTCTTCTGGGAACATTTTTTCTGTAAAAGGTATTTTTCATAATTCTGGCTTCTCTTTAGACCATATAAATCTTGCTTTTTAAAATATCTCTTACCATACTCTATCGAGTATCCTCCTGTTCAGAAAACCAGTCTTCAACCCCTATCTTGAATCCTCTGTGCCAAGAAACCACTTTAAATGGGCATCTATATGACACTTGCCATCATCTCTTGATATGACTGTCAATTATTTCAAAGGACAAAGACTAATTGCTCTTTGCACTCTCAATGACTAGCACATTGCCAGCCAGACATATGGTAGGCACTGTTACTCCATTGAACACAGCTAAATATTGCAAATGTCTTTGTCATCTCTTTTCCTCAAACATGGCATCTCAATTTTGTTTTTGAAATTATTTGACCTAAAAAAAGTTTTAGCCTGAATCTGGTATATTCCTCCTTTTACATAGATTCTAGTTCAATTTTCTATCACTTCACCTTATTTTTATGATAGCCTCAAATCTGACTGCTCTGTATCTCATCTTGTCTACGTACACTCAGAACTGATTCTTATGATTGGAGACCAGGAGTGTCACCGAAATCATTTGAGAAGTTCTGAAATACTGAATCCTAACCTCTGAGATTGAGTTTTAGCAAATCAGTGGTGTTGAAAGGAGAGATGCACTTTTTACAAGTGTTTCAGATATTTCAATGTCAGTGCAGGTAGAGATGTGTGTTCTATGTTATTAGTTTTGAAAACTGTCTAAAACACATACAAACACTTTTACATATATATGTATGTGTATATATATATATATATAATTACTTATTGAAAAGCTTGTGGTGCTTTTTAATTCAGAAAATGTTATAAAATAATTAGTATAGATCCTAGAAAAGTCTGCTCAATCAGTTGACAACCTGCTTTCCGAAGGGCCATCTCTGGATGCTTTGTGGTTACCCTCCACTTCATATCCTGCTCAGTCTTGTTCTACAAACTGTCATTGTTGTATTTAGTACCATGGATTTCAACTCACAGCATGCGTTAGGCAAAGTAGACTTGTCCCATAGGGGTTCATAGGCTGTAATCTTTACCTGAGCAGAATGCCTGGTCATTCTCTTATAGAGATGCTGCTTCACTGGGTCCTACTGTGGGTTTTTTAAAAACCCTCTGTCCGCATGGAGTGCCTCCTGAGTCCTTCTCCAACTGCTAGATAATTACTCATTCTTCCATTCCAAAGCAATTATCACTTTTTTTTTTCAAGCCTTTCCTGAATCTGCTACCCTCATTTCTGTCCTTCTTAGTCTTACTGTGGTCAAATCAATTAACTTTTTCAATTTCTATCACCCAAAATGCTACCCCTTGCTTATTGCCTAAGACCATTACCTCTACCATTCTGCAGTTAAGAAACTCTTATCTTGCTTATAGTATATTCCTTGGTGAAGTAGTACTTTTAATTCACTTTGATTCTAGTCTAGCTTTGTTCAAACAATCTTGCCTCTTTACATGGTGGCAAGCAGTCTGAAAGAGTGAAAAAAACAAGTAGCAGGAGAGGTCCTATGTTTGTGCTTATCAATATATGTGCATGACTTTTGCAAGTGTTTTTAAATGATCACCTTCAAAGAGGATTTTCTTTCCTTTCCAGTTTCAGATAATTTTATCTAACCCCCAAACAACATGGTTGTGCCTTATGAAAAGGTTACAGTTGTGTTGGAACTTAAAAAAAAAAAAGTCACTATCTAAGACCTCTCTCTGGTCAATAGCAGGCATTATTTTCAATTCTGACAGACTTGGCACTCGAAGAGGCTTCTATAGCCTCTGGTAACATAATCAGAGAAGAAGCGGAGATACCAAAACACAAGGCATACAGAAAAGTGTGTGTGTGTGTGTGTGCGTGTGTGTGTGTGTGTGTGTGTGTGTGTATGATTCTTTCCCCCTGGATTTCTGGACTCTGTCTAGCCCTCAAAACCCACCACTAACACCGAAACCCCTTCAGAAACCAGGAATCTATATTCTTTGTGTGAAAATTGTGTTCTTGAATTAAAGTCATCATGTTTTTTTTAATGAATAAGCAATTAACAATAGCTCTTAAATGCCTTATTTGGATTGCATTACCTAGAACTCTAAAACTGACCATTGATCAACTGATCATTGACTGCCAACCTACTTTTACTATCTAGTTGTGCACAGAATGGGGTAGTCTAGATGTCAGTCTTGTTTTCTTTTGTTTTGTAAAATAGAGAGAGATGGATGTCAAGAATATTTCAGAAATAATTGCTGAGGAGTATTTTTATACATAATCTGAGGTTGTTCTTATTTGATTGAACTCAATTGAAGCAAAGCATTCAGTAAGGGGTTTGGGGAAAAGGAGAGACCAGCACTGATAACTACAGCGTAATATAAGTAGGAGAGTGCAAGGGGGTCCCTAATTATGACTTGGATTTAGAATGATAAAACAAAAATACACACACACAGCTGAAAAAACAACAGTGTCACTATATTGCCAGTAAGTGGCTGAGTAGAAGGCTAAATGCACTACTTATCTCACAGAATGGGGGCCTAAAAGTTAGATAGCAAAGGGTGTAGTGAAAAAAAGTCAAGTGGTTTATTGTCAAGAACTTTAGTTTTGATTTGCATTACTCTTCCACTTATCCACAGCAGAGAACAAGGAGCAGACTTTAGCCTGCAGCTGCTGCTAGGGCTCAGATCAGTTCTTTAGGGTTCTGATGGCTACTTCCCAGTTGGCATTTCAAAATGCACTGAATACCTATTGAAATTCAAAACTCTGGGTCCCATCTTCATAAAAGCTCTGACACCGTTTGACCTATAGAACTGGAGAAGATTGTTTATCTCTCGGAGCCCACTAGTTAATGTTGTAATAAAGGATAAATAACTGCAATCTGCCTTTGAAACTATCAGTCAAGGTTGGCCACCACCACAGAAGAATATTAGAGGGTTCTAGGTGTACATGACTTGTCTCTCTGCATCACAAAGGACTTTGGGAGGGTTAGAATTCACACTAAATTGAGTAGAGTGATAATCCTTTTCCTATGAAACCATACAGCCATCAGAACCATCATTAACTGTCTTTCTTGCCGCTGTTGTCCTTAAAGACTCATATCCTTCCAATACCACGCATTATTTTTAGCGTTTGTTTCTTTTCCACTCACATTCCCGCATAGCATTCCCATCAGAGTTTCTAGTTTCTTAGGGCGTCAAGCCCCAGAACAAACAGACAATGACACAGCAGCTCATCATTGCAAATTCACCCGGGCTAGTGTTCGTTCCGACCCCGCCGCGGCCTCCCCCACGGCTTTCACCTAACTTCTGGATGCCCGAGTCCCCGAGCGAGAGCCCTCCCCACCCCCGCCTCCCGAGTTCCTCCGCAGTTGCGCAGGGCAGACGGTCGGTGGCAAGCCGCCCGCGGCGTGGTCCCCGGCCGCGCAGCCGTCGGACGGCTCTAGGACCCGGGGGCGTCCCCGAGCGAGGTTCGCCGAAAGGCGGCCCGACTCCTCCTTATCTCCAGTGTCAAACTTGACATCAGCCTTCGAGCGGAGCATGGTAACTTCTCCAGCCGTCACAGCGCTGCCGCTCACATCCGTGGCATGCTTCATGGAGCTCTGCTCCTCGCCCTGCGCGCCGCACCCGCAACATGGACTGTCACCTCTGCCTCCTCTTCCTTCTCGGCTGCTCGGCTCTCGGCTGCTGCGCGGAGCTGAGCGCCCAGCCCGCCAACGAAGGTGAGCCGCACTCGGCGGGGCGCGCAGCCCGGGCCCGCGGGGCGCACTCGGCCGGCGCCCGTCCCCGGAGCCGCGGCGCGTCCCGAAGGTGCCTCGCGCCCACGGAAGCGATCCGCTGCGAGGGTGCGCGAGAGGGAAAGGCGCGCTTTTGTTGTCAGCTTCTGGCTAAAATACTTTGCAAGATCGCCTTGGCTTGCCTAAACCTTTAGAATGTGTTTTTAATTTGATACCAATTCAAGCAATTACCTTGTTTGCCAATTTTAAGAAGAAAAGGGGATGGGAGGGAAATTCAGCTTTTACAACCTAGTATGTTAATTGCCAAATGGCCAAGGTAGTATTTTATTTTCTAATTATGACCATGTGGTTCTCCAAGAAGTTTAAAAGAAAATGCAATCCTCCTATTTAGATTCTTTAGTGTATTTAAAGGTAATGACAGGTTGTCCCTCCTCTGGACCTGGCATTTATGAATGGACTACGGGAAAATTCAGAGTTTGTTGAAGCAGAAGTGTGTGTGCGTGTGCGTGTGTGTGTTTATGTTGTAACTGCTGTACTGAAGTGCATCCCACTAGGCGATGGTTTGCTCTCTGGTACAGGTTCTAATGAGCAGCATATGCTACATTAACATAAGTAATATTTGCAGGAGTCGCAATAAGCTTAGGTTGGATTCTCTTTGTTTAAGGGCTTATATATAAATAGAAGGTTCTATTTGATGAATAGCAAGTAGCTGCTGGGTGGGTATAGTAAATAACTGCATAGCAAATTAGGAAAGCATGTTCATCTGGTGCAACTAGCAAGTCCTTAATGAAGGACGATTTTTCTCCTGCAATGGCCTTTGGGCCCCTTTTCAATGGGTTAAAGTTCAGTTTTAAAAGTAACAATACCTATGTTTCTTATGAGACCATGTACTGCATATGATGTCTCTTTTTTTTTCCCTGTGTGCCTCTGTGATCCCTTTCTAGTGACTAGAGGATACAATTACTAACTCTTAAGACTAACTTCTCTGAATAATTAATTGTTTTAAAGCTTTAGAAGATAAAATCTTTGATTTCATCTTAATGATTTCAAGCTTATATGTTTGCTAATTATATTACAGCTTAGCAAATTAAGGTGCAAATGTGATGTGCCACTCATTAAAATACATGCTGCCCATAAAACAATAGTGTTATCTATTATACACATTATGTAGGGCACACACACACAACTATTGCTCAAAATGTTTAGAAACTTATTTGCTATGTGTAAAGAGGACCTTATATATTTAATGGCCCATTTTTACTGCTAATAGAGCACTTTAATTTCATTTGTCCCTGTTTGACTGCCTTTATCTTTTGGGCAGATAGCATTAAGATTTTCAATATCTTTATTGTTTGGAAACTTGGACATTATATAATAATGTTCCAAAAATGATGTTACATACATGAGTTTTCTTTTTCTTTTACAAGTCAAATTACGGTGTTTATTTGAGAGTAATACCAATCATCCTTCATATGCAGTGAAGAATGGTTGTTTTATGAATAATGTGTGGAGTGAATAACACAGCACTGCATTTTGAAAGTATTTTTTGCTCCCTTTGAAGCTATTAAAATGTTGACCAAACTAATAACTACAAAAAATTATTATTGCCATATTGGTATGATAAATTGTATTTTTCCAGATGGAATAGTTATAAACTATTTAGGTAATGGGCTTTCCTGAATTAATAATGCATAAAGCTATAGTAGCTTTTTTGTGTGTGGAAAACATAACCTTTCTGTAAAGTACAAGGGGAAAAATAATGACTCTTTAAGCTTATTCACACCTATATAAATGAATCAATACTAATTTACTGAAGCAAGATTAATCATATGTGGAGTTGGTTTTAAATAACATTTGGTGTGTGCTTGGGTGTGACATGTATATAATAAATTAGTAATATCAACAATATATATGCAGGAAGGTCACTATATTCAGAATGCTGACATAACACTCAATTTCCTTGAATAAAAGTTACTCTATCCATTGTTTCTGGGATCAGTCTCTCCAGATCTTGTCCTATGGGTAAGATCTCTTTTCCTTTCTTAGGTTCTGATGAGATTATTTAAGACAAAATTTGAAAAGAATGGTTTAACATTAGCAATATTTGAGTGACCTTTCAATATCAATCCAATTGTGTGACTCTTAGCTGAGTGGGACAACATGAAATGTGAGAATTCCCAAGAAGTTCCAAGATTTCCCTGCAATTTTTCTAACAATGTAACTGGAGTAGAAAATACTGCCTCTGAAAATTCATAAATTTGAGAAGAGCTAATAATAAAATTGTACACAATATATATACTAATGCATGTTTAAAATCATAACAATATTATTGGTTGCATCTAAAATATTGTTCTCAAGATTACATTTCTTTTAACTACAGAAAAAAGGTAAAATATACCAGAAGATATTCTGTATTCAATTATGAAGTTAGGCATGAGGAAACTAGATAATAAAACCAGGCCAAGAAAGTTACTAGTACAAAGTAGCTCTTATGTGCTTTAAAAACAATATTTTGATTTAATTATTATATCAATATTAAAATTCCATGAGATAGTGATAAAAAAAAAACTTAGGGTTTTCTATGAATTTTCTTATTAACACACATAACATTCAAATGCTATGAAGAACAATATTTTTGGTCATATCATTTTTCACTGACATCTTCAATTATGTTAAATATTCATAATTTCAATGGTCACTGAATGTAAGAATCATATAAAGAGAAACTTTATAAGAGTTTCCTGAAACTTTATTAAAATATTATTGAACTTCTCTGGAAGGACACAAGAAAAGCCTTTCAATGGAAATTCTACTTATTTTCAGGGCATATTATAATTGCTATATTAAGCATTATAGAAATAGTTTATAACATTTTTACCTTGTCCCTTCCTACACAGACCATGGCAACAGTACATAGAAATGAAATTGGAAAGAAGTTAAGACTTGATGTAAAGTGAAATAATGACTATTAATATTACAAATTCTTTTAGGCCTGGATAAAGTTTTCTCTTGAATACTTTTCTACCTTTGGAGCAATCTGAGGAAGAAGAAACTGTTTTTAATAAAGACACATATCTTAGATCATTTTACTATTCAAATGTGTTAATAAATTAGATAAGCATTAATCACATGGCTCATCCATTCAACATTGAATTTTACATATTAAAAGTGAATATAAACGAGATCTGTAAGTTTACCCATTATTTATTTTAGCAGATCTTTTTTGAAATGGATGGTCACCATTTCTGAGAAATGTATTTTCCTGTGCTTGAATCTCCTCAGGATCAGAGGAGAAAATATGTAACTGTTCACAGCTTAAAAACAAAACTTTCAGATGAGCACACATTTGTTTCCTTTTGAAAATTAGATATGTGTTGGACAATAGGCATTTAAATAATGGATTTTTCCTTTAAAAAGTACTGTAAGTTGACATCATTCTTCATGTATAAACATTTACCCTCCTGATAAGAACACACTGTGATTTAGTATTAACTGAGAACCAGCTATCATATCATCTTTATAGGTGTTTTCTTTTTGGAAAAGGGTCTCCATTTGCTTTTAATAGTATTTCTTCATGCTAGACTAAATAATTGAATGCATTATGCATTTTTGTAATTTAATAGCTTCCCTAATAGCTTGACTTTACCCCACCCCCACCCCCAATCAGTTATAACTGTGCTATTTACCCTGGGTCGGAGAACCCTTCATTTCACTATTTTATAACCCACAACAGTTAACACTTGACCTAGGTCATTAACAGGATTATCAGCAAATTTGTTTAAGCTTTTACTGACAACCTGAATTGCTAGGATAATATTTTGATTGTGCCGGAAAGAAACTTCTTGTAACCTCTCAAAAATCTATCATTAAATTAATTCATCCTGAATCTATATTCTTCCTAAAGACTAATATTATAGTGATAATTCAGCTGTTGAAATTTTCTACTTTGAGACCCAGTCGTCCTCACTGCTATGTGTCATCTATGACGCCATTCCAATTGGACTATTCCAGTTCTTGCCATAAATGAGCAATCCTAGTCTTTTTACACACTAAGTGTTGTCGCAATCACAATACCTTTATAAATAGGAACCAGCTTTGCTGTAACTACCAACATCTTTAATGTTGTAGATATTTATTAATGCTGCTGCAGTTCAAACAATAATTTTCTGCCAAATTTAAGGTAACAAGTCAATTGGTATATTTATAACTCACAAGTAACTGGAACTATACAAAAGGAAGCTACATGTAATAAAATGTCATTGCTTTGCCTTTGATCTTGGCTGTATTTTATATAAACTTGTCTTTTCCATGGAATGCTAGGAATTGGGAGGATTTAAAGCTAATATAAAAATTTTAAACAGAATGTTGCACATAGTTAGAAGTCAAGGTAATGGTGTTCAGTGTTTAAGAATTTTTATGTGAAGATCTGTTTTTAAATAATTGAATTTAATCATTGTTTGTTCCTTGCTTTACAAACAAACTTATAGATGCCCATTGATTGTTAAGAAAACAGGAAGGTTATTTATTTTGTTTGTGTATTATGGATATTTTAATATTCATATTTTGGTGTGTCCTTAATGGTCCTATAACTTTTAGCAATCTCTTACCGTCTCATTCTCTGTAAAGATTTATAAATGTTAAAATTGCTTTAGAAACTGTAGGATTTTTCTGAAATGAAATATATGCAATTTTAAATTTTCAAATAATCAGTTACATATGCAAAGGATTTTTACAGGCAAAACATATTTCCACAGTATATTTGATTTACTAACTTTAATGCAAATGGAAACAGTAAGAAATGTTTTTGAGAGTTACATTTTCCAAGTCATAAAATCTTCAAAAATATATTAATAAAACTTTCCACAAATCATCAAAACTCGATAAGTTCTTACAGACATTTACTTACTAAGAAATCTCTGATGTGGACTACCTTTGATTTGACTCATTTTCCAATGATTTTGTTTGGCATAAATACTAGATGTAGGGGGGAATTTGTACTTCTTGGAAGAACATTGAGTTTTACAAGCCATTTTCTGTCAAGATCCTCCAATTTGTTTATTATTTAATATACACATATTTCTTTATACTATCTAAGGAACCTTTTCCTTTTAATTCCTGTCTGATGAAAGATTTAGAAGAACAGATGCAGGTGTGCCTCTCTTGTTTTCCCTTCCTAGAGTTCTGGATTTTATCACAAGGGAGGGTCATAGCAGGGCATTGACTAAGTGCACAAGTAGCTTTCCACCCAGATTGTTCCCATAAAGTTTGACTGGTGGCACGGAACATTCTCTCAGGGTTCACCCAGGTACGCCCGAGTCCTGGATGAGAAAGTGAATTCTCAAAAACTTGAAAACTTTAAGCACCTCTCCTTTTAACCAGTGGAGAAATCAGAGCCTTGCTATGACATTTATCGGATGCGAAGTATTCCAAATCTAAAAATTAACCAACCTGAGCAGACCCTTCTAACTGGAGAATGAGTAGGGATTCATATGGATGGGTCTGGCCTGCTGGCAGCTGGCTGATATGGGGAGTTCTTAGAAACCTGGCATTGGTTTTCTCAAAGATACGAAGTAGCAAGCTTTAGTTTTCTTCCTACCAGTTTTCTTTTTCCTGAAATAGAAAAAAGGTTGCCACCAGAAAGGTGTGTGTGTGTGTAGTCTCAGTAAGTGAAAAGTAATGAAATGTCATCTGAAGGACCTAAAGGTTAAAATCAAGTACAAAGGATTTAAAAATCGATGTTAATATATAAATCTTTTGTGAAAACACAAAGGTGATTATCATTTATCTGGCAAGTCGATGTTTGATTAAACCTGTGCACACTCTGCCATGTTCTGAAAACCAAAGGCTGCTGGTGGGTCCCCTCTCCAGTGACTGTCCTCCAGTATCCCTGAGGAAAGTTTTCTGGGTATAAGTCAAAGAAAGCGTCTGCCTTGCGGGGGCCTGGGGCAGATGCATGTGGCCAGTGGATGGAACCAAACAGCTGGGCACATCAAGCTTCACATGTGCAGGCATGTTATTAAGCTGGAAGTCCTAGAAGTGGACCCCCTTTTCATTTTCTCAACTTTGTCCTGCTGTCCTAGTCACAGCAAAGAGCGAGAGGCCACAACACCCCTCACCCACATTGAGCAGCCCATATCACAATCACAGGCTGCAGGGCAGAGGGGGGGCGGTGCAATTGCGGAGGTGGGGGGGGGGGTGAGCGACCAGTGGCAGCACAGTGGGGACACAGTGTAGGAAGCATCTGAGCCCCACAGATGAAGGCGCTTCCTTTCCTCCGCGTCACCCAGCCTAAAGCTGACATACACTCTCCCAAGAGAGTCTCCCCCAAACTTCAACAGGAAGACCCCCTAGTCAGGGGTGGCAGTGTCCGGTGGCCCCAGAGAGTCAAGCGGGCGCCCTGGTGGCCACCACACCCACCATGGGGCCGCAAGAACCGCAAAGTTTCCGAGCCCAGCGCGGCGTGCAGGCGGTGGGGCGGGGGGGGGGGGGGGGGGGGGGGGGGGGGGGAGAGGGGGTTCCGGACAGGATGCCTCCTTCCCATTCGCCCCACAGGAACGACCCTTGCGGACGGACGGTGTGACCTCGGGGCCCCTCGGCAGGGACCGGCGCCCCAAGCGCGGGTCGCTGGGCTGGGTGTTTGCGCCCCCACCTCCCTGCACGCGGAGCCCGAACCTGTGCGCCCCGGGTCGGCGGGGACGGGGAGGGGGGGCGTGGGGGCGCCGTGGCTCCGGGTTTCGGCGTGGCCCGGCGGCCCCCGGAGCCCCAGGCAGCCCGCCGGGGAGCCTGGAGCGCGGTGGGGCGGGGGCGGGGAGAGGGGGCGCGAGCTCCGAGCTCCCCAGCGCCGGGCGGGCTGGCAGCCGCGGCGGGCACCAGGCGCCGAGTGGCCGACGTGCGCCCTCTGCCTGCGGGCTTGGCTCGCGCTCCGCCCCCTGGCCCGCGCGCACCTGGGGGTCGCCTCACGTCTCCGCGCCTGCGACCAGAGCCAAGGCCTGCCCCTGCAAAGAACTGTCTCGGAGAGCCCAGATCCCCGTTTCTGTTCCCCTGCTTTCTGGCCAGCAACTGCCCTTAGTGACCCAAGGGGCTAGCGTTTCTTTCCAGGCTTCCCAGTATCTGGTGATGGACGGAGGGAGAGCGGGACCAGGGGGTCCTGCGGGGCGCCCGCTACTCCCTGCAGAGCCAGCTCGAGACCCGACTGGCTGGACAAGACCCATTTCTGCCTCCTGATCCTGTGGGCGCTTGGTACTGTTGGCTGATTTTCCAGGCGGCGCTCTCTCCCCTGCGCCCTAGACTAACTGAAAGACTTCAATTTTCTTTCAAGCCTGTTAATAGCTTCTTTGCAAACTTCTGTTTGCCTCGCGTGCATTATTCAAAATCGCCCCCCCCCCACCGCTTTTTTTTTTCCTCCCGTTCTCACACCCTTCTCTCTTTTGAACCAATAACTCAGTGGAAGAAAGATGTGGATTTCCTCCCCTAAAGTGATCAGAGACTTGGATGGAACAGTTCCCTTCTCCCCTATGGGCCTGCTATGGGGTCAGAAAGTAATCACACCAGGCATCATTGTTGCTGTTTCTTTCTGCAGCACAAGTGTGCCAGGCAAGAGCCGCCTTGTGCAAGACGTTCTCCAGATAGGGTAGTTGCTAGCTGATGCTCATACTTGTGTGGCTGCACAGGAGAGTTCGTGTTTTTCGTTAAAGATCGAATTCTACAGTCAGGGAAATTTCAAGAGTGGCTAGTTACAGCTTGAGTTCCATGCCTAACACGGAGTTTATAGTTTCACAGGGCTTAAAAGTTAAACTAAACCTACCACATTTTAGCATTGTTCATGTAATCATTACACCAGCTCTGTGAGATAGGTCTGATGGCATCTCCCACAGTTACCCTAAGGAAATTGAGCCAACTAATAAGTAGTAAGTGAACCAAATCCTGCATCATCTTTTGGTTTGTTTAACTTTAACCACGTTTTTAGTTTGTTCCTGCACTCAAATGTCTGTGATATTAGAGCGGCACCCTTAGATCAGGAAAAGCACTAGATTTTCAGCTTTAGTGTCCCACTTACTGTTAACCTGTCCTGTGACTTTGCAGGACTAGTTTAGAAATACCCAAACTGATATGATGGAGATCGAAGGAGACTGCATAGATCGCAGTACTTTAAATGCTTTACACCCCTGAGTGATGACTAAACTGCATGGGATAAAGTTTATGGGAGAGTTAATGTGACCATAGAAGTAGAGGAACTGTGATGTCTTTTCCTCAAACATTTCTAGATCTTGTTCTTTCCTCAAAGGTTCATTCGCTCCTTCCCTAGTGGGTTTTCTTAAGAATTTCAAATGCAGAAATTGTGAGGCACTTCTCAACCTAATATGAATGTGATTAGTTAGGGTTTTATACAGTGCAAAAGTAATTTGGAAGAACTATTGAGATTTTCAGAGAGGTTAGAAATGTGGGAGAGAGTAGAATGTTACCTGAAAATTGCGATTTAGGCCCCAGCGCTATTATTCTCCATTTAAGAGGTACTTTATAAATACTTTATCCTGATGAGAAAATAAACAGTAGAGACTTATCACCTCTTTAATAAAACACCTGTACTTTCCTTAAGTGAAATTATTGAGAAAAGGTAGCTATAATAAAGCTTTGAAAGGTAACAAATTAAGTTGGGGGCAATTCCATTTTTCACGTGGGCATTTCAGCACATATGTTTTGCATTAATTGCTGCAATAAATTCTGTTAACCTGGCAGAGAGCAAAAATAACATATTGATGACATCAGGCTTCCAAATCAGAAAGCTGCTTTTAGCATCTTGCATTTTTCACAGTAACATCCCCAAACATTTGCCAGTGCATTATCTTTCATGTTCCCAAGGAATTTTCTAGAAACTTAAAACTATGGGCGCATTGTCCATAGGCAAAAGCAAAAACTTGTCAGAAAACGTTTCCCCTTGCTTCTGGGGAATTCAAGTCAACAATTTCTTTCTTGAACACTTATTTTTGATATTCATATTTGAATTTGTGGAACATTTCTAACTAAAAACAAACACAAGCCTGACTTGGAAGTTGTCTCTTCAGATGGGGCTGAAATTTTCACTGATAGTGTGACTGGGCCTCGAAAGGAGCATGGTAAAAGTTTTTGTTAAAAAGAGCTATTTAAGCAACATGAAAACAGTTTGATCCTGAATGTGTCCATATCCATATTAGAAGGTTAATGTATGTTTATTTTTATATAAGTAAGGAAACAAACAGGCTCACTGCCATCAAGTCAATGCCAATGCCAATGTCCATTCAGCATGACCTGAGAGGACAGGGTTTAATCACCGCTGGGGTTTCAGGGATTGTAACACTTTCCAAGGAAGCCCAGGCTTTTTCCTGAGGAGCAGCTTGCTGCTGGTTTAGTCTTGCTGGTGCAGTTAGAAGTCAACGCGTAACCAAGACTCCTGTACTTCATGGCTCCTGTACTTCAGAAAAGAAGGTGTACTGACTGCAAATGTTTAGGGAAGAGTGCAATACTTTCCTCTGGATAAACATGTAATAATTTGAAGTTTACTCTTTGCCCATAATAAAGTTGACTGGTTTGGGTCTCTATCCCGTGCAAACTTCTAATCTTCTCTGTTTCTGTCATATCTGAGTGACCGCAGGAAAGAAAGCAACTTGTTAGTATTAACATGTATCTACTTCTTGAATTTAAAACTATCAATTGGTCATTTTTCTAGATTATATTCCTTTATTGTAGAACATGGCATTTTTCTCAATTGAGGAGAATTTAGTCAGGAACGTTGATTCTCAGGGACAACTATACACAATCAGCAAAGCACCACTCTGAGCATTGTCTATGTGCACTGTCTATTGCCCAATATTGTCCACTATCTGTGAGCTGCAGCTATGCAGGCTTGGCTATGCCCATTGCCATTGTCTGTTTTACAAAAGGGAAACATCCCCACCCTGTGAGCACAAAGAGAAAGGATCAATAAATACCTTTTGGGGTTAAGATGATAGAACGTTAATTTTCTGAATGAGAGATTAGAGTAGAAAAAAGGGAAACAATCACTTTCCTAAAAGATTTTTGACACGACCAAAGTGTGTTAGTTTTCCTTAACTGGACTCCTGAGCTGTAGCATAACATGATGTACCCTAAGGCTCTAGCCATGTCCTCATGGTGATCCCCACCCACCCAGCCCTCCCTTTTCCATATGCCAAGACTTCTTATGGTAGATTACACATTGTTAGAGCATGAAAAGAACTTACATCATTACAGAAACTTCAAAAAGAAAATAAAGTGCGCTATTTTATGAAACATGCAAACTCTACCAACCATGATTTTAAAATGTTGTGTCTTTAAAGAAACAGAATAAGAGAGATTGCTGTTTCTCTCTTATTTTATATTTGCTAGTTGCTTTTTCATAGATCATTTAATGCTCATTTACATTAGCTAACTTAAAATATATCAGATATTTTGTTATGGTGTTCATGATATTTACTATATGAAATTACCATGTTTTCATTGTGCTTGTTACTTTTTGAAGGAGGACCGTGCCTTGGAATTATATTTGCTTTATTTGGACTGCACTAGTTTCACAAACCTATTCTTACAATAATGGCCTCACCATATTTTGGGTTCTAGCTGGTCCTTAATTATCTCTATGTTGAATAAGGTACTTTTTTTGTAGTTTTGCTTTTAATGGATGTCCAAAATTATTTAGAACATTTTTATGGAACATTTCTATGTAAAAATACAAAAGCAAAAAAGAATATAAAGTTAGTAGTATTTTTTTATTTTTATTTTCCTCTTAATTCTTTCAAAAGATGCCCTTTGGAAATAAAACAGCCACAAGTTACTCTGTTTAAGTAGGCTACTGGTAAACCAAATGCCCTATTCCTAGTAGTAAAAGCTTCTACACTGCTTTTGATTTCAAATGCACAGTTTAAAATAATTGAAAGATATATTAAGATAATAAATGATTTATTGTGTATTACATAAAATTTACTTGCATTTTATATTACAATACTGTAGCATTCACATTTATACATTAAAACAGTGTGCGCCTAAGATCTAGTTAGATACTGACATCTGGAAGAGGAGGTAAGAGAGAATGCTGGGCTCTCTGCCTTTGAAGATCTGTGATGTAAGTGGGACCAATGACACAAAAATACTTACTTGAAATGAATACTTGAATAAGTGATATCAGGTAATAAAGACATGAACAATATGCAGTGAACCGCCGGGAAGCTGTGAGTAACTTCTCAAAACAAAATGCCTGAAAGACAGCACAAGTTGTTTAGTTTTTTATTTACAAACAAGGGGAAGAAATCAAATTATTTGTTAATTTCATGTGACAAAGCTGATCATAACCCAGGTTATTTTATCTCATAATGTAGAAACATTTTTGAAACCGTTCAAATGAACACATCATGGTCACTTGTAGGATTAAAATTGTACTTATGAAATAGATATTTGGGGTCTTCTATTATTAATTAGCATATGTAAAAATACAGTACAAATTCTGTGGAAGGGAATTCATGCTCAGTTGTGTACGAGTGTACTGATGTATGTGACTACATCTCAAAATAGAATCATTCCACAATAGAACTTCCTATAAGAGATACCCATATGATGACTACTATAACAAGAAGAATGATTACATTCTCATTTGGACTCTGATTTATACTAAATGAAACACTTTCTGATTATCATCATCACTAACAGTTTGCTGCTTTCCATTGATACCTTGTATCTGATATTTTTGCCCATTCAAAACCTGTAAATTATTGAACAGTGTCACTGATAACACAGGCAAGTAAAATTTTGCTGAAGATAGTTAAAAACTCACTAGGGCAGTACATCCACAAAGACCTAATGGAAATTGAAGTAGGACATACATTGAAGGTTGTCAAAACTAATATTAGATGGGTTTTGCTTGAAAACAGATGATACCAGAAAGATCTGTGCTTTTTAAAAATTGACTATGTAAAAGTATTCTACTATGTGGATTATAGCATGCTGTAGATAATATTGTAAGGGCTGGGAATTCCAGAACACTGAATTACGCTTATATGGGGTTTATAGATAGGTACTGGTACAGTTCTAGTAATAGAAGAGGGAGATCTTTTAAAATGAGAAGTGTTGTGTGTCTCTCAGGGTTGTGTCCTTCAGGATACTTGTTCAATCTATAGGATGAGCAAATACTTTGAAAACTTAACAATATGATGAAGAAGGAAGTACCAAGATTGGAGTAAGGCTTATTAAAGACCTGCAATATTAAGATGAGTAAACCTGGTCTCCTGAGAGCCTAATTGGCATGAAACACTTACTGTTGGAAAACAAAGACAGTGGCCATTATTATGTGTTTCAATTAGGAGTGCAGGAAGCAAATATCTCATATTTGGACTAATATAGAACATAATGATGAATTGAGAAATGATTGAAGTTGTCAAGGATTTCTTTTCACGTGGATCCACTAACAACAGTCATAGGAAAAAAACAGTAAAAAAAAATTCAAAGGATAGACTACATTGGGGAAATCTACTACACAAGATTTCTTTATACTAATTATGCTATGAATTCTTTTTATTAATCTTAGTAGTTAAAATATGATATATTACTTTCAATTTCAAAGACACTCATTCAAACTATTTGAAACACATCTTAAGACTGTTAAAGACAAAGATGTCACCTTGAGGACTAAGGTAACACCCAATCCATGCCATGGTATCTTCAATGCCTCATATGCATGGACAAGCTGGACAATGAATAAGAAAGACCAGAGAAAAATTGATGCACATGAAATATAGTGCTTGGAAAAAACATTGGCAGTACCAATAATTGCCAAAGGAATAAACAAATATGTCTTCAAAAAAGTGTGGGAAATGCTTCGTGAAAGAGAGAATATTGAGCCTTTGTTTCATGTCCTTTGGATGTATTTTCTGGAGAGATCAGGCCCTAGGAAAGGACCACATGCTTGGTTAAGTAAAAGATCAGATAAAAGGGGCAGAGCCTTAATGAGATGAATTGACACAGTGGCTGCAACAGTGTCCTCACACATAACAATTCTGAGGATGGTAGAGGACCGGCTGATGTTGCATTCTGTTTGTGTAAAGTTGCTGTGAGCCAGGACAGATTGAAAAGCACCTAAAGGCACAGCATCTAAGACATAAGGAAAGGGCTAACCCTTTCTAGTAAAATGATTAGTATGTGCCTCAATTTAATCATCTCAGCAGCACTTGGTAAGGGTCCCTGGTGGTGTAGTGCATAACGTTTTAGGGTGTGTGTCAGTCCAGGTAAACAAGAGGAACAAATTTTATAGACACACATATAGATATAAGAAAAAGGTTTATATACAAGAGGAACAGGACTTTGAGCCCAGTCCAGTTCAAAGTCATAAGTCTGATATTAACCCATATGCCCGAAATCAGTCTATAAAGTCTCCTTCTGACTCACGAAGTCACAGATCAATGGGTGCAGAATCACGGCGCTGGGAGGGGTCTCCACATGGCTCCTCGATTCCAGGGCTCAGGGTCCATCAACAGCAGAAGCAACTCATCCTTGACAGAGGTCTCCGTGTGGCCACCCCATCTTCAGAGGTCTGGCTCCATCAGGGCAAAGCCATGTGGTCTCTCCGCCGGCTCCTCCAGCTTCTCAGATGATGCCATCTTGTCTTGTCCGTGATTTATCTTCTCTGAAACTAACTCCCAACCACTGGGGGAGATAGTTTCTCATCTTCATGAGGGGAATATTGTGAGATTTCCCAGAAGTCTCTGGAGAAAGTCATGCCCACATAGAGATCTCATTGGCTATTCAATGGCTATCTCCAGATTAACAGGCTAGACTCCACCCCTACATTTCAATCATAAAATTAACATAAGCATATGATTTATGTTATATAAGTGCTAAACTCAAGGCCTGCAGCTTTACAAGAGAAAGAAGAGGCTTTTCAGTCTAGTAAAGATTTATTGTCTCTTTAACCCACAGCAACAGTTCTACTTTTCATATGTGGGTGTCTGTGTTTGAAGGTACTGATCAATTTTGGTTGGCTATGAACAAAGTAAATAATGTATGACATAAAATTCACATAATATCATCCAGATATGATGAAGAGATGTTATATCCTAATTGTTATTCAATAGTAATCCAATTTATGTATTCTTTAATGGGATCCTTTTGAAATAAAAATAAAACACTTTATATTATAAAAAGTTAATAAGAACAATTTTATAGTGGAATTTAATTTATTGCATTATTATATGTTTATTCCTTATAAAGACATTATGCATTTTTAGCTTAAAGGGGTTTGGGAGACATTTTTATTTTGAGGGGAGATACAATTCAGAATTAATTAAGAGGTTAATCTACTATTGTATTCCATTTTCACAGTTTTCAAATAGCAGTGCCTGATTACAGATGTATCTTTTTAACTGTGCCTGAAGATTGATAATCAACATTTTATGAAAGTAATATTAATTGAAAACATTAAAACAGTCAATATATGTAGTAAAAGGAAAATGTATTTTATAAATTGAGCATCTTTAAAAAAACAGGTGCCCTTGAAATTAAATTTTTGATATAGATTAGAATTAGAATTGCTAAAATTTGTTTTAATTATCACTTCCAGATATGGCTATGTTTCAAAGATGAGGTCATTTTGCACAAACTAGAAAGATGTGAAAAATTGAGGATGACCATATCAGCACACAAAATGGAGGATCATTGCATCATTACATAACTGTCATTTTTATTGTGTAACTTCCTACTAATATCATTTTGGTAGTTACATAATCTGTTGTCAATTTAGACCTTCAGAAGATTAAGAGTGGTGTCTAGTCTGTCAATCTGTCATAACCAATGAGGACTCTGAGTGGGTATGGCTTTCCTAAGGATCTTGGAATTTGGGTAATTCCTCCCTGGAGTCAGGAGACACACACTCTCTCCCTCACTTCCTGAGAGACACTTTACTGAGAAGACATGTGGCACTTCACTGACAGACTCCGTGCCCAGGAAACTGGAGAAGCCACATGGAGCCACATGGAGACCCTTGTCAGAACTAAGATGTTTCTACCACAGACTTAAGATTGGTATCAGATATACGGGCTCATGTTGATCTGGACTGGCCTGGAATGTTTTCTCACTATTCAGTTGTTCTTGTATATAAAGCCCTTTCTTAAACTCATATAAATATCCATGAATTTGTTTCTCTAGTCTACCTGGACTAACATAATAATATATAAACCTCCGAGAAGCTACCAAAGTTGATGTGTAACCTTAACCAGGACAATCAGTATTATTTTCACTCCTACCACAGTGTCATTTCTGCCAAACATATATTATTAATGTGCAAAATCATACTATAGTAGATGTCTTATTATTGTACAAGTATGTAATGTTGCACTACGAGATAGTTCCAATTTCAATAACTAGCACATTTTAGAAAAAAAATTTAATTTGTCCAAACCTTTCCTACTATTGATTGAAAATTCACAGAAACAGACTTGCTGTTCTAGACACTAGTAGTAATATACTAAATATCACAAACAATGGAATATCTCTATTATATTTTGTTAATTTTCCATAACACAGTCCCTCGTGATATGTGATAGCTCTTCTCTGTCTCATAGTATTGATAGCACTATGACTTTCAGATTTTGTGGCTTAAGAAATAATAACAATGAGACTGTTCAATACTTTAAAGACAGCATAGGGCTTACATTTACTGAAATATCCAGGTGTCAAGCAGAATTTTGAACTGTGTTTCTGTCATTTCCTTGAAACTTTCTACCCATGAAAATGCAAACATCTGTGCTAGGATACTCTGTGTGCTTTGTTTCTAAGGAATTCTTCATGCTGTTGGCAAAGATTGAAATAAGGCAGAGTCTGCAATTAGGATCTGTTCAGAAGTAAACCCAAAATTACTGTCCAGGAAGAAAAGCTAATAAGAAAATATATTGATAGTATACCACTTTAGCCAGAAATCTGCTGATGTCATAAAAATAAACACATTATATGATAAAAGAGATTTTCACAAAATTATCTGTTAATATCCAGTTACTTTAAATTTTACTTACCTGACCATTTGATAGATGATTTATCATATATTGATTTTTATGGTTAATGTTGCCTATTAGCTTAACTTTAATATGGTTTGCATGCAGTTTTGGTTGCATGATTCTAACATATGGCAAAAGTATTTATTTTCTAAATAGTAATTGTATAGCATTTGTTTAGGAAAGATATTATCTGCTAGTGCTACTAAAAAGTTTAATTATGTATAATTAAAAAGTAAATTGTAAAATGGTAGCTGCTATGGATTAAACTGGATTTTAAATCCTCATCTTGATGCACTTGTGTATGATCTCACCTGGGAATAAAATTATCTCCATGTTTTGATGAGGCCACCCATATCAATGTAGGGTATGTTTTAACAAATCAGTTTTTTAGATACAAAAGGTAAAGATTAGACAGAGAAATAAAAGAGATATGAGAAAGACAGGTACAGCATGAAGATCATCAAGGAGTTTAGGATGAGAAAGAAAGGCAAAGAGAGCCATCCCCTACAATTCTCCAACTCTGAAATCACACTTCTAGCCTTCTAACTTGAGAAATGAATTCTTTTTAGATAAAGCACCTACCATCCTGTTTCACCACAACAGCACAAACAGAATAAGACCAAAGAAATTCCCAGAAAAATTAAATTAAGTATATTTATTACATAAAAATGACTGACTTGCATAAGTACAGTTCCATGGTTTTCTGTTCTAGGACTATGATTATGCTCCTTAATCAATACTGTTTGAACAAGGAGTTGTGCATTCATGTCAGAGACTCAACCTGGATTTCCAAGTTCCGCTTAATGTTTGATCAGAGACATCCATGGAGGGTTATAACCACAAGAATTTACATTACTCCATCTTGAGTGACAGTCTGCTGTTTATTTGTGTTTTTCCAGTACAATCTGAAAGCAGATCCAATGGCCTTTTTGTTAGTAACAATCTCAGGGGGAACTGTTTCTCTGATGTACAGAGATGACAAACACAATAAAGATAAAAGTCAGAGTGTGGTTGTGACCACTACCACGCTGGTGAGAATAGAAGAGAAAATGTCATTACTCATTAGCAAAATGAAGATGAATTTGTGTTCTAGTTTGGAGACTCTCTAGTTATTTGCACTTAACTAAAAAGGCTGAAAAGTGTTTAAGAAAATACTTGTATGATTGTGTCTGGAACGATTGAGCATGTGGGCCACGGTGGCATTGCTCATCGAGTGGCTAACTCGGAGTGGTTTGAAATGAGCACTTACTCTGTGATTCTCTCTTCTCTCGTGAAAAGTCACAGTCTTGTAAACCCACAGGGGCCTGCAGGTTCTCCGGGAGTTAGGATTCACCTGGTAGCAGTGAGTTTTTTAGTTTTCTACACCTTAGATGATCATTTTATTTTTCTACTTCAACTCAAGAGTTCATAGAAATGTCACGACATCATTACATTAAAGTAAATAAATGTGTTTTCAGAAAATTTAGAAGATTGTCCTTTTGGGGCATCACTGCCCTCCGGTGGGCGTGGGCGCTACCCAGCGTGCTCCTGAGAGCTGCCGCTGGATTTGAACCACCAAGCCCACAGGCCGCAGTACCGCACTCAATCACTTATGCCACCGGGGCTCAGCAAGATTGTCTTTTTCTTTCTTTCTTTCTTTTTGGCATCACTGCCCTCTGGTGGTGGGAGTAGGAAGCCCAGCTTTTGCTCCCGTGGAGCTGGAATTGAACCTCCATCCCAGGGGGCCGCAGTCCCTCTCACAACCACTACGCTACTGGGGCTCAGCCCCTCAAGATTTTCCTCTTTAATGAGACAATTTACCTCTTAATGATTTTTAAATTATTTTAATCCTGTCTGTTGAACTCAGCCCTTTAACCGGAAAAGTAACTATTATGAGTCAGTTTCAAAATTCTCTGGCACAAATTTTCAGGAAATTATTAACATTTCCTGAGTGATACTTCCAGAAATTCATATCAGAGTCTTTAATCTATCCTCAATGTCTGTGACCATTGGCTTCAAATTCTGGTTTTAATAACTCGTTCCCTTCCACCATCTTGATGTATCAGAAAAGAGAGAAACAAACAAACATGGAACAAACAAACCAATTGCTGCCAATCCAATGTCAACTCATGGCATCTGACGTGGTACAGAGGTGAACTGCCCCACAGAGCTTTCAAGACCCCCTTTACATAAGCACATCATGGGGTCCTTTTCTCTAAGGTCACTGTGTAGATTCAATCCACAAACTTCTAGGCTAATGAACTACAGCACACTCTTTGTGTCACCCTGAAACATATGGGGTGTGTGTAAATTCTAGTTATAAATGAAGTTTTAGGGCATGGCTAAAGCATATCATTAAAGGAATGGACTCTTGAATGAGTCACTCCATCATACTGGAGGTGAGGGTAGAGGAAACCAAAAGTGAAGTCACTGCCATTAAGTCAATTCTGACTCATAGTGACACTACAGGGCAGGGTAGAACTGCTCCTCTGTGCTTTAGAATCTGTCAATCTTCACTGGAGTAGAAGTTTCATCTTTCTCCTATAGTGCAGCTGTTAGTTTCTGGCATCACCCAGTGCAGCACCAGGACTCCATATGGGAGACAGGGTAAGCAGTTAAACTCCTCAAGCAATCAGAGGCGATCAGAAGCAGGAGTGTCAGCAAAGTTTCTTCATTTCCAGAAGCACTCTCAAACACATTGAGTCAATTTACTCTGCAGTTTGTTCTTATGTCTTTGCTCCTTACGACGTGGTGTAATGCCCACCAGCTATCACACACTCTTCTCTCAAGGAAAATTTAACTGTAGCATCCACTCAAAATTCAATTTGAGAGCTAGGAATAATGATTTCCTTCCTGCTTTCATGACTATGCATGACTTCTGTCATTCATAACACTCGGGCTGTTGTCAGCAAGTGTGATAACTCATGGTGTCTCACATCTCTCCCACCATGTGACTCCTCTCCTACCAGATCAATGGATGCACAAAAGGCATTTGACAATATTCAGAACTCATTTATTACCAAAACACTCAAGAAAATAAGGATATAAGGGACATTCTCAGCACAATAAATCTATATACAAACAAACAGACACACACACAAACAAAAAACAAACCCAACAACCAATATCACACTCAAAAGGAAAAAATTAAAAATATTTCCACAGAAAATAGAGATCAGACAGGAATGTCTCCTATCACCATTCTAATTCAACATCCTTCTAGAAGTCTTAAATTCAACATCCTTCTAGAAGTCTTAGTTAGAGCTGTCAAACAAGAAACATAAATCAAGAGAATACAAATAGGCAAAGAATCTCTCCTTATTTGTAGAGGATCTGATATAAAATATAGAAAACCCAAAAGTTTCCACTAAAAGCCTACTGGAAACAATTGAGGGGTTCCATAAGGTAGCATGACACAAAACTAACAACCAGAAGTCAATCAGATTCTGTACACTAGCAGAGAAAGCTATGGAAAAGACAGTAAGGAAACAGTATCATGGATAATAACCATACAAAAGATGAAATACTTTGGAATAGACATAACTGAGTATTATAACTCCTCAGAGGAGCCAGATAAGAACCACCTTCCTAGTGTTAGTAATGCAAGATTTACCCAACAGTGTCCTTCCAGCAATCATTGGCTTGTCTGAGACTGAGAGTTCCATTTCTCTCTATCCTCTCGTTTCTTCTGCTTCTCATATCAGTTCTCTTCTTCATCCATTCCAGAAGAGAGAGGCTTCTGACTCACTGTATTCTGCTTAGCCTCATCAACATAACAATAGAAAGTCTCTATTTCCCAACACCACTTGTCTGTCTTTTTCAGACTGAGCTATTTCACTGGTATTCCTAAAAGTGAGCAAGTTTTCATGGAGCTTCCAGAATAAGTATTTACAGTGAAGAAGGTGTCAGCTCCTCACTTCTGAGAGAAGAGCCCCTGAAAGGCTCACACATAGCTTCTAACCATTGTCAGATATGGAAAGCCTAAACAAAGGAAGCAGCACTTGCTTGAGATACTGAGAAAGGGTGGGCCCCTGTGTTCCATGACACTGACCAAAGAGGGGTTGTTTTCTTAGAGGGAAGTTAAACACAGTAAATGAAGTCAAAGGTAAAGTCTGTGTGAGTGGAGCCTTTGGAATCTTCATTTGCTGATGGGTCGTGACTCAAGATAAAAAGAAAAAGCTGTAACTTTTTAAAGGACTGGAACTTGGAATGTGCAAAGTATGAATTGAGGAAAATTGGGAATGGTCAAAAATGAAAAGGAATGCATGGAGATCAGTATCCTAGTCATTACTGGATGCAGTTGGACATTCTGCATCAGGTTCATACAGCTGGTTATTAATATACCTTCCTCCAATCCTGATGCTACGCATTCCTTTATATCATCCAGCTTTCCCCATGATTTGTTCAGCAAACAACTTGAACAAGTATGATGAAAAGATATAACCCTGATGTGCACCTTTATTGAGTTTCAATCATCCATGCAGTATTCCCTCGTTCTGTTCCCACAACTAACTCTAGATCCATATACAAGCTCTCAAGGAGCACAATTAAGTGTTCTGAAAAATATCATTTTTTTCCTCTAGATTATCCACATTGTATTATGGTCCACAGAGTCAGACACCTTTTCATAGTCAATGAAACACAAGTAGATATCTTGCTGGTAATCTCTGTTTTGAACCAAGATCTGACATCAGCAACGATATTCCTTATTCAGAAAATCACATGATTTGTTGTGATAGGATTAAGGCAATCATTATCAGAAAGGTTCATGGGAAATCCATCATGAAATACAATTCTATCTGTGATAGGATTAGATTTCTCTGCCTTCAAGAAATCCAATCAATACAACCAGAATTCTATTGTATGCACCAACCACAAAAGCTGATGATGAAGAATTGAAGCACTTGCTGATAAATATCAAAGGACCTTAACCTTCAGTATGAATTACAACTCAGTGAAAAGACAAAAAGCAAACTCACTGCCATCGAGTCCATACTAATTCACAGAGACCCATGTGGGTTTCTGAAACTATAACTGATTATGGGAGTAGAAACTCAGTCTTTCTTCCGCAGATCAAATGGTGGTTTCCAACTGCTGACACTGAGGATCAAAGCCTAATGGTCTCCTTCGCCATTGGGCTCCTAACTCTATGTGAGGAAGACCAAAATAGGTAATGTCATGGTAAAAGGAGAAAAAGTGTAAGTTGTCAAGAATTTTGTCTTTGATCCACTATCCATTCTCATGGAAGCAACATTGGCGACATCAAAAGACACATTGCATTGAGTATATCTGCAGCAGGAGACCTTTCTAGAGCATTGCAGAGCAACGTTATTACTTTGAGATTAAGTGTACCTGACCCAAGCCATTGTGTTCTCCATTGCATCATCTATCTTCATTGTATTTGTGCATTGTATAAGGAATATTGTAGAAGAATCAATGTCTTTGAATTATGATTCTAGAAAAGCATATTGAAAACACCGGACTGCCTGAAGGACTAAACTGAACTTTGTTGGAAGAAGTAAGGCCAGGGTGCTCCTTAGGGGTAAGAATGAGGAGGCTTTGTCTTACAAACTTAGGATGCATCATCAGGAGAGACCAGTCCCGGAAGAAGGACATTGTGCTAGTCCAGGTAGACTAGAGAAACAAATTCATAAACATACATATGGATATAAGGGAATGGTTTATATACAATAGGAATGGGACATTGAAAAGCATCCCAACCCAGTCCAGTTCAAAGTCATATGTCTGATATTAGCCCATATGTCTGATATCAGTCTATAATGTCTCTTTTTTGCTCATGAAGTCACAGGTCAGTGGGTGCAGATTCATGGTGCAGGTAGGGGTCCCCTCAGGGATCCTCGTTTCCAGTGCTCAGGGCCCATCAGCAGTATCCATTAGTGATAGAAACATCTCAGTGCTGTCAGGATTTTCCGGCTTCAGAGGTCTGGTTGCATCAGGGTAAGGGCGTGTGGCTTCTCCTCCAGCTCCTTCAGTTCCTCAAATGCTGCCATCTTGTCAATTGAGCGAATCCCAACAACTGGGAAGATGGTCTCTCATCTCCACAAGGCACATATTGTGAAACTTCTCAGAATTCTCAGGAGAAAGCCATGCCCACACAGAGGCCTCATTGGCTACTCATTGGCTATCCCTAGATTAACAGGCTCAACTCCACCCCTACATCCCAATCATGAAATTGACATCACGAATACATGACTGCCACAGACATCATGTTTGGTAAACTGGAAGGGCGTGAAAAAGAGGATGGTCCTTGATGAGATGGATTGGCACAGTAGCTACATCAGTGGGCTCAGTCATGTGGACAGTTGTGACGATGACATGAGGCTGTGGAGTGTTCCATGGTGCTGTACATAGGATCACTGGGATTTGAAGCTGGCTCCATGGCACCTACCAACAAAAACATTCCTCAATAGGGTTCTATTTACCAATACAAAGGTTAGGATTTCTGTGTGTGTCTGTGGAGGGAAACAATTCAATCCCTTCATATTTCAAAACTCTTTTGTTAAAATTCATTATGAAGAAATCAGGTTTTTAGACAACTAAAATAAAACCTCTAGGCTGGCAATTATTATTAATGCACAACACAATATTGTGGGACTTATACATTAAGGGGAAACCCATTATAGATCTATATGTGTAACTTTCTACCTGGAATATGGACAATGGGGAAGAGGATAAAGGGGGACACCAGAGCATGTGAGATATGACCAAGTAATAATAATTTAGAAATTATCAAGAATTTATGAAGTGGGGGAGCTGGGACGGATGGGATAAAAAGAGGATTCAATTCTAAGGGCTTACAGGGAAAGCAAATGTTATGAGGATGATGAGGGCAACAAATGTGCAGATGTGCTCGATTCACAATGGACATATATGGATTGTGATAAGAGTTTTATGAGTCCCCAATATAGGTATTAAAAAAAAAGTAAAACAGAGAAAATTATACCTGATTATCCTAGCTCCCCTGATAGTTAAATGACATCAGTTGGATATACGGATATATTTTTAATCAGTTTTCAGAGAGCAGGTTATGAGTGAGAGCCTTGGTGGCACAGTGCTTAAAGCACTATGCTACCAACCAAATGATCAGCAGTCTGAACCCACCACTGTTCAAAGGGAGAAGGATGTGCCAATCTGTTTTGGGAAAGAATCAGAGTTTTGGAAACCCTATATGGGGCAATTCTACTTCATTTGCACAGAATTGCTATGACTCAGAATGGACAGGACAGCAGTGGGTAGAGCATGAGCAACCAGAGGTTCCTGTGTGGATCATTGTGAGGTTTAAGATGTCACATGGTGGTGTTCCATTATGACAGTGTATCCAGAAAGATCACTCACAGCAGGTTTACTTTCAAATCCATGAGCGTTCTTTCCTTCCTATCTCAGTCACGCTTTACTCACACTGCTACACAACAGATCACAGGAGACTTGAAGTGTATACTCTGCAAAGTCCGAGTTCAACCAGTGTCCTGGTGGCACAGTGGTCTATGAATTGGCTGCAGGTTGACCCCACCAGTCCCTCTGGAGGAAGGGGAGACTCTGTGCTCCTGTGAGCATTCAAGTCTCTCAGACCTACAGGACCTATTCTAGTCTGTCCGATAGGGTCACCAAAAGTAGCAGACAACTCAAATGGCAGTGATTTTATATTTTTGCTGGTTTGTTTTGATGAATACTTAAAATGAATGTTTAAAATTTTTCCTTTGAAATTTGTATTTCAAACATCATGTATTTATGTGTGATTATAACTATCATTGAGAAAGCAGTGTGCAGTTGTTACCTAATTTCCACGAAGTCCTACATCTGTGTAACATGCTTTAAAAATATGCACTCACATGATTTAGAAGCCCATTTCTATTATTTGGTCATTAAGAAATTTGGTGTGATAACCAGAGGAATTATCTATAGTTGGTAGAAAGCAGAAATGGAATCATTATTAATGCTAATAATAAAATTCTGCTATCCATGCTAGATGAGGTTAACCAGAATTCATTTTCTAAACACAATACATTTGTACAATAATAATACATTATTAAAGTAGACTTATGTTGACTGACAAGGTGATATAATTCTTTTTGGTTTAGCTCTGTTCTTCTGGACAGAACCAAATCACTGGCCTGATTAATTAGCAGGTTTCTTTCCTCCTCATAACTATTATTAGAGAAAATTTAAAGGTGTTTAAAAATTTTTTTAGGAATATAAAGATCACTTATCAATCAATACTTTAATAAATGGAGACAATACTCATTTTTTCACTATCCCACTTTTTGCCTCCAGTTACAGATACTGAAGTAAATCATCTTTTCTTCTTACCATGTGAAGAGATGAGTAATTATCATGAGTTACATGTTAAATTATTATATACACATCATAATACATTAGGTTACTCTCAAAGATATTGAAAAATGACCTCATTTTTGATGAATACTAACTGTAAATTTTGCTCAGCAAATTTTATGATAAACTTATGAAATCAACTGATGATTGTGAAGTGGTCAGCACTAAGATGAAGTATGTATCAGAATGAATGCTGGTAATGTATTAATATAGTTGAAAGATGAGCATGAATGCTCATATTTTACAAAATATTTCCTCACATTGATTAATCTGTTAAGTTTCAAGAAATCATTTCTAAGAGACAATTGCATTATGATGAAGCAAATGGTTCATCTCTAAATTGATATTCTAAAAATTGGTTCTATTATGGAAATGGCAATGTATGTAATTTGTGCAGAAGCTATCTTCTCTTAATGAATATATTTAGTTTTTATTGTGTTTATTTTAGAGCAAAAGGAATCATTATGAAATTCTGTTTTTGTGATTTTTCTTTCATTAACACAACTTAGAAAATTTTGAGAATGATATTTCTTCTTGCAATTATCAGGAGTTTTTCTTATACCCACCTAGTATATTTATTATCTAACCAGCTAAGCAATAACTCCCATTTAAAATTTTTGAATTCTAATACATATCAAGCAACTATTTTATTCAAATATTTTATAAGTGCAAAATTCCTTGTAGAATAATTTTTTCTTTTTTAAGTAATTTTATTGGGGGCTCTTACAGCTATTATAACATTCACTACATCATCTGTATCAAGCACATTTGCACACATGTTGCCACATTCATTTTCAAACATTTTCCACTTGAGCCCTTAGAGTATAAGCTCCTCTTTTAAAAAACAAAGCTCTTTCCCCTCCCCTCCTTTTTTTGAATGTGTCATTTTATTGGGTACTCATACACCTCCCCTCATGATCCATACATACATCAATTATATGCAGACCTCATTTGCACACTTGTTGCCATCATCACTCTCAAAATACCCTGCCTCCACTCAGGCCCCCATGTCCACCTCCCCCTATTTTCCTTCCACCCCATGCACCTTTAATAATTTACAAATTATTATTTCATATTGTACACTGTCCAATATGTCCCTTCACTCACTTCTCTGCTGGCCATGCCCCAGAGAGGATGTTATATGTAGATCCCTGAAATTGGTTCCCTCTTTCTACTGCACCATCCCTCCACCCATCACATCCTGAGGGAATATCTATCCTAAATTCCCCATGTTTCTGACTCCCCAGTGTACATCTCCTCTTCTAGCCGGACTTGTCTGGTGGAACCGGGAGCATGATAGTGGGTGGGAGAAAGCATTTAAGAACTAGAGGAAAGAAACATATTTCATTGTTATTATACTGTACTTTTATTGGCTCATGTTCTCCATGCAACCCCTGTGTAAGAGGATGTCGCTTCACCTATTGATGAACTTTGGGTCACTAATCTGTACTCCCTCCTATTTATAATGATATAATTTATTTCTTTGATGCCTAAACCAGATCCCTTCAACACCTCCAGGTCACCCAGGCTGGTGTGCTTCTTCCATGTCGGCTTCGTTGCTTCTGAGCTGGATGGCCACTTGTTTACTCAAGCCTTTAAGACCCCAGATGCTATATCTTTTCATAGCCGGGCACCATCAGCTTTCTTCACCACATTTGCTTATGCACACATTTTGTCATCAGTGATCATATCAGGAAAGCAAGCATGCAAAATCATAAAATAATAATTTATATCACTTTTTTTAGGGGAAGTAGTTTTCAAGCATCAAGAAAAATTTTCTTGGGCTGAGCCCTGGTGGCGTAAGTGGTTGAGTGTGGGACTGTGGCCTCTGGGCTTGGTGGTTCAAATCCAGTGGCTGCTCTCAGGAGCAATGCTGGGTAGCTCCCATGACCACCAGAGGGCAGTGATGCCCCAAAACAAAAAAAAGAAAAAAAGAAAAACTTTGTTAACAATTTGTGGAGTTGTACCCTGTGTTATTATTACATTATGATTTGTATATATATGAAACACCTACAAATTATTCTCATACTATATTCACTGGTTCAAATACTCTGATTTGTGTTATTAATACATGCATAGTTTATTAAACATTATTTTGCATCCTTTAGTCAATCTTGGAATTGCTTATTGGTTTAGATTAAGAATTTGACAAAACGGTAGTTTTCACTATGTAACAGGCTAAAAGTGGGCTCTTTCTTGTTAATTGAATTAAAATTTTCTGCTTATAGCTTACTTTCTAACTAATAACAATTAAACCCACATTGAACAGAAATAATTTGTCTTTTTCTGTTAAATAAAATGTCACTGTTTAAAGTGCTATTTTATAATTCAAATAAAAAAATGAGGTCTACATCACACTTTCAATTGTGAGACAAATTTTTGTGTAAAAGCACTGAAAATTCTGGGTCACGCTATCAGAAGTTGTAGTGTCACAGTAGTTAAGTGCATTACTGTCAGCCAAAATTTGGTGCTTTGAGACTCCTCAAGGCATCTCAGAAGTCAGATCTCATGACCTTCCTTCCAAAATCTAAGAGTGTTCAGCACTGCATTGACTATTAATAAGTAAAGCTGTTTGAGTCATAACCATCCCACATGATCAAGGAAAACTCCCTTGCAGAATATCCTTCTTGGGCCAAAAACAAGGTGTAAAGCTCTGTAAAAATTTGCTGTTGTAGAAAGAAACAAGGGCAATTCTACTCTGTCCTGAGGGTCACTACGAAGTGGAATTAACTGACTGTCAAGGGTTTTGGTTTTGGAATTTTAATCCTCACAAAGAAAAGTGATTGGTTTTCCTCCTTCTGAGCTTTTGAGTAGGTTTAACAGTCAGGTGTTGTTAGTGGGTGAGTGCTTAATCATTGAGCCACAAGTCTCCTATATGTAAAGCTCTAAAAATGTACCATTATTATTATTTCTGAATTTATATATATGTATATATAACACATATACATATACCTGCTAAAGCTTCTCAAATTGGAAGTTAAACATTTTGTTTTTTTAGACATATGTGTTAGTCCTGGTAGACTAGAGAAACACATATCATAGACATGCGTATGGATATAAGAGTAAGGTTTATATACAAGAGGAATGCGACATTGAGAAAGCATCCCAGCCCAGTTCAGTTCAAAGTCATAAGTTCAATATTAACCCATATACCTGAAGTCAGTCTATAAAGTCTCCTTCTGACTCACAAAATCACAGGTCAGTGGGTGAAGAGCCCCAGCACCGGTAGGGGTCTCCCCATGGCTCCTTGCTTCCAGGGCTCAGCGTCCATCAACAGCATCCAGTGGTAGCCGAAGCAACTCATCACGGGCAGAGGTCTCCATTTGGCCACCCCAGCTTCAGAGGTCTGGCTGCATCAGGGCAAAGTCATGTGGTCTCTCTGCTGGCTCCTCCAGTTTCTTGGATGCTGCCATTTTGTTTTGTCCATGATTCATCGTCTCTGAGACTAACTCCCACAAACTGAGGAGATAGCTTCTCATCTTCACGAGGGAAATATCACGAGATTTCCCAGATGTATCAGGAGAAAGCCATGCCCACAGAGAACTCATTGGCTACTCAATGGCTATCTCCAGATTAACAGACTAGACTCCACCCCTACATCTCAATCATGAAATTAACATATGCACATGACTGCCACAACATAATTGAGAAACTTGAACAAAGTTAATGACTAATATACATTATAAAACAATGTGGCTGATATTAGCCACATCACAATATGTACATGCATAAATATTATCCCAGAATAGATACATATTTAAGAAATTGATTCATAGTAGAATTACATATATATTCATCAAATGTAATGACCCTTGAAATTTATTTTGATATATAAGCATCAATGCAGTTTTGTATTTTTACATTTTTATTACTTGCTGTTAAAATTTATACTTTTTAAGAATAAGTATCATATATATGTGCATAAAAGTGAACACAAACAGCTTGAAATGCCACAGACATTTTTGGAGTATTTACTTTCACTCTGTAATTTGTTTTTCATGCTTTTATTGGTCTTTTCATTTTATTCTCAATTTTGGCAAAATAAGATTTAGCAGAGTCATTTTTTCAGTATTATTTTGGGTTCACTTCAGGACCATTTTATATAATCCTGACTAACAACACTAGAAAAATCAGATAACCTTAACGGAAGCAAGTGATAAATCAGTTCACTTAACTGTGTTGGTCTTTTCTTGTTCTCTTTCAGTTAACCTGCTGGATTCAAAAACACTTCAAGAGGATCTAAGCTGGATCTCATATCCACCACACGGGGTGAGTTCTAGACATAATTGAAAGAGAAAGTGAATGTGCCAACACCCTTCTTAGACTCCATGAAGGAAATGTTCCATGAAGGGATCGCCTGTAAACTTCTGGTGAAAGTTATGTGTATGTTTGTTCAATGTATGATTTAACAGTACTTTTGATATTGCTTTCCAATTATACTTTAAAAATTCTGAGATAGTTCTTCTCTTCTGAATTTATCAATTGTTTGAGTTGACTGATGAAATACTTCATATTTTTAGCATAGCATAAATTACTTAATCGGGTTCATCCAACATGTTGTGTGTATGATAAGCAAAGAATGATTGAGAAGAAACTCTCCATTTTAAGTTAGGTAGAAAATAAGTATTTGGAGACAGTGTTGTAACATTAGGCCAATGTTGGTGAGTATTTTAGAGAAAGATTAGAGTAGGAATTAGTTTTCAAAGATATACATTTGTATTGCCCTCATTTGTTTGTCTTAAATGCCTGTGATTTGTTTAATTCACTTTAAACCTGTGAATTTTCTTTAGGGAAAATTTAAGTTTACATGACAGAAGTAGTATGCAGCCAGGCACAGATTGCAAAGTGTGACTTTTTGGTGACTTGAATGTTTGTGATAAACCAGTTGTATGAGAAACATTTCTTTCCCTTTTTGAGGCAGAAGCCGTTCACACATTTAGAAGTTTGTTGTGTCCATGAAATAAAGGCCTCACCTTTGTCGTTTTTTCCAAGTAAAGTCTATGGAAAATGAAAGTATTGTTCTGAAATATTAGTCAATGTGATGGATGTATTTCTTTTTCTGTTATCTGTTTCCTCTGCTCAGAGAGGTTACAGTCACTTATGCTAACTTTCAGTTTTTAGATTGTTTTGTCCTCAAACATCCTAAAACTTACCAGCTTCTTCTTTATCAAGGGATGCTTTACATCAGAGATACTTCATCTATCTGTCATCTTTGTATCTGTTTCTCTTCCTGGTTCACCTTGACATTGACAAAACGCCAACATGTATCACCTAATCAGGCTTTTGTTAGTTACTTTGGAGGAGTGAATATGAAGGAAGCCAGGGTTAGGTTTTCTCATAGGTGAAAAAGAAATAAAACTATTAGCATAAAAGCATAGCCCTAGTAGTTGTAAAATGTAAAATAGAAGTTTACAGTTGAGCTGGAGAAGTCGTTTAAGACAAGCTTATCAAAAGTTAAACTGAATCTTTATTTTGAGATTAGAAATCTGGATTTTCTGTTACTTGGCCAGATGATATATTATAAAAATTTGCTGCTTAAAGATATAAAAAGAAAAAGAAACTAGTGATTATTTTTACTAAGAGATGCTAATAGCTATATACAAAAATAATTAAAAGAATCCTATTCTCTTTAAAGAAGCTATAGAGATAGTAAATTTCTACCTAGTGTTTTGAGAAATGAATTCATTTCACATTGCTAAACAGTCATATAGATGTTTGATGAAAGCTGACACCTGGCTTCCCCTGGGGAACGTGTGCATGTGTACTAATGTTTTGCTGCACAAAGTGTGATACACAGAGCAGCAGTTTCAGCAACAACACGGAGACTATTATTTTTGCACGCCCTCAGGCCTGCCGGAGATCTTCTCAGTCAGGTCTGCATCTTACGATGGTCCCCGGGTGACTGATAAGCATATTAAATCTGAAAAGCACCCTTCTCTACTTCTTGATGTGTCCCACGGTCTCACTCTCTTATACTTAAGAGCGTCTTATAACTGTAATAGCCAACAGATTTCCATCCCGCCTGGGCCTATGCCTGCCTCAGATGACCTCTTTAGGGCTTGGGTCTACTCTTCACTATTTTCTGTTGATCTTTTTGCAGCTGTGACTTGCCTGCTTCTGATGCATAAAATAGCCCTAAAACAGCTGGTAGAGAACTCCAAGCTTACCATTAAAACCCAGAAGAAGCCAAACAGAAAATCTCTCCAGGAGATCACAATATGTATAAGACCCCGCAATTTGTAAAGCTAATAAGAGTGAGTGGGCAAAATTAACTTTCCATACCATATTCTTCTTTGGGAATGAATCATTCTTGTTTCCCTTAGACTTCTCTCTTTACATAATGTTAGTTCTAGTGAAGATAGTGTAGTAGTGCTAATATAAATGTTAGAATGATATTCATTTCTTCGTTTTTTGTGATGCAACACTTTTTGAGCAAATATATTACATAGTAAAGAGATTTCAAGTTTAACTCCATTGATTATAAAATTATAGCGAATCAGTTTATAATACCTCATTTTTTTGTTTTCAATTTAACAAAATATGAAATAATTTAAATTTGTGTTTGTTTTCTGTTTCAAGGAGCTAGATAACATTGTTTTGTGATGTCTTTGTCACATTTTTCCCATTGGAATATGGCATGTCATACATAGCTCAACACAACTTTGAACTCGTTAAAATTTTAATAAATTCAACTTTATGAATGGAGGTTCCAGAACATGTATGTAAATGTTGCTGGAAAAATTTAATTTATCGTATTAGGGCATATTGAACATTCTGCTCTGATTTAGGACAGATATTCTTATAGGAGCCAAGGGGATAGCAGAGGATCTTGCCCACTAGGGGGCATTTTTAGTGGCTGGAGACAATTTGGATGGTGACAAATGACGCAGAGCGTCAGTACTACAAGCATCTGATGGATATGAGTCTGACTCAAAATATCCTTAGTGCTAGGGTATTAGTCCCTGAGAGACTGTGAATCACTAAAGACATTGTATATGTTTCTCCCCGAGTTTACATCCCCATGCCACAAGAAGTTCAAAATGCCAAATGTGAGAGATGAAATTTAAAAAGAAGGGATTATTTCTAATTTAAAATCCAGGATAGTTAAATCTATAGAGACAGTAGCTGGATTGATGGTTTCTTGGAAGTATTGCAGGGGATCTTGGGGAGAAATTAGCTAATAATGAGTACAAGAAAGAAGAAAATGTTCTAAGATTGATTATGGCAATGAGTTATAACTCCTTAAAAAGAAAAAAAAAACACCAGCTTGTATGATCAGAAGTGAATATAGGATCAGGTATCAGGCATCAAGCACCCAGAGTAAAAGAATCATATCATTGTGAATTAGGGGGAATGCAGAGTGCAGACACAAAGTCCATCTGCAGGCAACTGGATGTCCTCTTACAGAAGGGTTGTGGAAAGAACAGCTATTCATGGAAGAGTATAGCACCAACAAAAGATAGTTCTTTCCTCTGGTTCTTTATTAGTGCTTCTCTTCCCTACCTCCCACACTATCATGATTCCAATTCTACCTTATAAATCTGACTAGACCAGTACTAATAAGAGCTGGAAACACAGGAAATCCAAGACACTTAATCCCCCAAGATCAATATTGAGAGTAGCCATAACAGGAGGGGAAGGGGAAGGTGAGGGAAGACAGGGGGGACCAATCACAAGGATCTACATATAAACCCCTTCAGGGGGAATGTACAACAGCAAAGTGGGTGAAGGGAAACATCATTTAGTATAAAATATGAAAAAAATCTAGAAATTGTCAAGAGTTCTGGAGGGAGGGGAAAGATTGAGGAGCGGACACCAAGGTCTCAAGTAGAATGAAAATGTTCTGAAAATGGTGGTGGCAACAAATGTAAAAATGTGCTTGACACAATGGATGGTTGTACAAATTGTGATGAGTCGTACAAGCCCCCCAATAAAATGATTAATTGAAAATGATGTCATTTTGAGGACTAATGTACTTGTGACCCAAGCAATCATATTTTCAATTGTCTCATATACATGTGAAAGCTGCACAATAGATAAGGAAGAGTGGAGAAGATTTGATTTATTTGAAATACGATGTTAGAGAAGAATATTGAATGTATCCTGGACCGCCAGGAGGGAATGTCATGCCCAGTAAAGTAGACAATCAGTGAAAAATGAGGAAACCCTCAGTGAAATGGGTTGATGCAGGGGCTACAAATATGGGGTTACAATTGTGAGGATGGAGAAGCATGAGACAGTGTGTCATTCTGTTGTACATGGGCTTGTTCTAGCAGTTGGAAATTGCTCCATAGATTGAACCAAAAAAAAGTTTGTTTATTTTAGTGAAAAAACAAGCAGATACCTTTTCAGGTTCTCTTTTGAATTGTAATGATTGAATCTAGGGTTTAAAATGACCTAAAGCACAACCAATAGATATAAAAGCCTAGGTATAATTTTCTTTTGGAAACCTGAAAGGCAGCCTTTTGCTCACTCATGAATACATAATAAAATTTGTTGAATTATTTATAATGTCAGCCTATCAAATAAATGTTTCTAGTCTGTGGACACTGTTTAGGCAGGGCAAAAAGCCGTATAGATTTTCCTTAGGACACCATCAATATGCTGCTTACGAAGTACAAGGAAACAGAAGCCACAAATTACTGAATGAAAGAAACACAAACCAGGAGAAAAGAATAAAGACAAAAAGAATGTTTGTAAAAGGCAGAATGTAAACAAAAAGTCTCAAAATTAACAATTGTGAATGCATTTTATATCTTTCTTTTTTTCCTCATCTCTCAGAAATAAAAATAGTTAACTTTCCTTAAATATTTGCTGATATCTTAACAATGATAACACACTTTATAAAAAAGAATATAGTCTGTTGATTATAACCATAATCTCTTGCCCTCCTGATGAATGTCCTTGACTTGAGGATGGAGTCTTGACATTGTTCAGGTTGCCACCGTCTTACATAATCCTGGATAATGGTTCCTTCAGTGATCCACGGGTAGATGCTGGTTAGTCTGGAGAGCTAATTCCAGTACTTCAGTCGTTGATTAGTTTAGGCAATAGGAAGTACATCTCATGAAAGTAGAATAGATTCCAAAAACTTTCTTGCCCTCTGAGGGAAAACCCCAAGGGTATACAATCTTGACACGGAATTTTGAATTGAAATCCCTTCAATGCAGTTATTGGCTAGCTAATTAATTTACTTAACTTTTTGTTTTTTTACTTAACATTTTTAAGTAATCAGAATTGCCTCCTAAGATTGCTGATTTGGGGGCAAATATTCCTTTATTCTGGATGTCTACTACTCTCCACTCTTCTCCCCAGACCAGGATATAGCACTGCTTTCTAAGCATCCTTCCATCGCTGTCCTTCAATGCGCATCCACAGCTTGTACTGATACAGTGATGCAGTCACTAGACCGATGTTTATTTTAAGGATCAAAGGGAAATTTCCTGAAGCCAGTCCCTATTACAGAATTTTCCTTCCTTTTGTGCTCACATTTTAGAATTTGTGTTTGAATCATTGTATAAAACTATATTGACAGTGAAAGAAAGGTAGCAAAGCTAAAGCTGATTCTGTATTTATTGTGGGAAATTTTATGATATTTATTCTATTACCAAAGCTGGTAGCTGTTAAGGAATATATTTTTTCTTTTTAAGTCATTTATTGTTATGTTATATGTAACAATTATTTCAATATCTGTATTATCTATTAAGTTTGTTATTTTTTATATAAGCAGAGATCTTTAAATAAAATTAGCTAATGATAACTTTATATGGAAGATTACATTGATTGCTGTTTAGGGATAGAAAGCTAGAATCTAGCAAATAGACCCCACTTACTTTATAAATATGTTTGATTAAAGTAATCTAACATAAATGAAAATATCTTCAAAATCAGTTATTCAAATTTGCTTTTCAGTACAGTGCAATTTGCATTAAAAATGGGAATCATTGCTAGTTGTGAAACCTGAATTCTAAAGGCCTTATCTCGTGGAATTTTAGCTTTCACATTGTGAATGGTGTAGGGAATAGAGGAAGAATATTTTGACAATTGTGTGTCAGCAGTAGCCACCTGGGATTCAGCCTATGTGAATCGCAGTCCAAATTCTGCTTCATATGCTGATAGTTGATGCAGGAAAATCAAAATTTTGACACATGCAATATGTGATTCTTGGTCACTTGAAACATTTCTGCCTCAAAGATACTATAAATATGTCACTTTCACCTCTCCTATGCACCTTCTAAGGCTGCATTCCCACTTGAATTAGTAAAACTTGGCAAACTTTTACAATGATCTTTAATCATGCACTGAAACAAAATGCACTCTGAAGGAGCTCATGCCCACTGCTACTGAGAGTTCTAGAGAGTACCAAGGAAAACATTTATTCCAGCAGTTTTTAACTTACAAAAATAAATATTATGCATTGTTTTATCAGTGTTTTAAAAATAAGAGCTATTCTTCCTTGTTGTAAACCAATCTGTCATTATGTGAACACAATTTTCTACCTTGAAACGGTATTTGTACTTTGAAGAGATTGAATCATTTAATAAATGTAACAGGTAATATATTTTTGTTTACTTCTATGAACAAATTTGGGGAAGAAGTTGAACCATGGGAGGCTTGATACACAGCTGGGAACCTTCTGTTTGGTTCAGCCTCATGTGTGCATTCATGTGTGCTATAGGATTATCATATGACATATATTAATTATAAATGGACATCAAAACTAAAATGTATTTAGGTAATTCTTGATTCTCTTTGAGTTTGTACATGTTTTACAATTTCACTCTGACTATTTTATTCTTGATTTTAAAGTATCTTTGACTAATAATAAAATCAAAGGTAAGCTTCTGTGTCTGGCGAATCCTTTGTGATATATATATATATCATATATGTGTGTATATATACATATATGTTTAATTAAAAAGAATAAAACATTTTTAGATAGAAAGCATTGTAAAGTTGTTTCTCTAACTTAAGTGTAGTTTCTAGTGAGAAGAAAATGGTTGCTAAAATAAACTTGACTAAGAATATAAAGTTTTTTCTGTTATTTTAATGGCTTCTGTAATCAAAAACCTAAAAAATAAATGTATTAAAACCTGTGAAAAATAGTACATGCCAGACTAAATATAATTTTCTACATTTCTATGTAATATCTTGTTCTTTAATATTTTATACTTTCATGATAAAGGACAAAATGTTTTTTTTAAGTTTAAAGTTTAGATTTTATATATGTAAGACATTACTGCCAAATTATTTTTCTTTTGTCTCTTGGTCATTTATTTTTATTTATATATTTATTTATTTTTTAATTCTATGAATTCCTACTTGTGTACTTTAGGTTCATTATGCTCTGAAGGCTAATTTCCTTTGAAAGATTCTTAAAAAGAAATTAACTTTGGTCTATAAAACAAATATGGTATGAAACACTTTAGGACAAGTCCCATGTTCTCAATTATATCCATGTGACCTGAGAATGTTTAAAGGTTTTGATATGGATAGTGCAGATGGCTTTAAGTATTTTTGTAATGTACTAGTTCATTATTTTATTCACTATTTTATTGTTAATAGGTCCTTTCCACTATTCTGATGCTGTTCAAATTGGGGAACCACTGGGCTAGAAATAAACTATCATGCTCAGCTTTCATTTGACCATCAGTTACATTGCCGTTGATCAAGCCCTACCAGGCTTCCTACTCTCCTCGCCACCAATTTTGGGTCACTCACTGTTCCCTTGTGCCTGGGTTTGCTAACACCACTTCCTTTCCTTGGCCTCCCTGTTCCCATTCTCACCCCTGCCCCCACCCCCATCCCATCCCCACTCCCACAGATCATCTTCCCTGTGTTTTTTTTTTACTTTTCGAGATAGTTTATCTTATCAAGATAGACCTGTGGAAAGAATAACATGTACAAAACAGAAAAAATAAAACAAAGCAAAAACAAACCATTGCCAAAAAAAAAAAAAAAAGCCTGTAAATAGTTCAAGATCTGTTCAAGGATTGTTGACCTTAAGGAGTGTTTTACAATCTACTTTGAGGTGGATACATGAATAAAATAATAATGGGTACAAGAAAAAAGAAAATGTTCTAAAACTGTTGTGACAATTGAAAACTCTTTAATATGTTGAATTGTATGACATATGAATCATATGTTGATAAAACTGTTAAAAATCTTTACCTACAATTTACATACAGTAACTTTTTTACAAATTTAAAAAGTCCCCAAAGTCAATTTTTGTATTTCCCCAGGACTTCCTTGCTCTTTGTTGTTCTGTTGCAAGCCTTGGAGTGGTGTGGACAGATTGGGCACAATTTCCACATTGTGTTTCCAATGTTGTCCCCTGGAAGGCTTGTATCTCTCTACTAGTTCCCTACTTCATGTTTGTATGTTGTACTCACATCTTGGAGCACTGGGTTGATGCCTGGTCCCTTTTATTCCTATGAGATATAAACAATATCCTCTCCTTGGATCAGTTAGTGCCTTGTTCCCTGCAAACCATTTCTTTTTTTCCTCTCCAATTCCACCTTTTTTATTTGGCTATCTATGTATCCCTGGGACGAGAGGAAAATAAAGGAAAACAGAGGAAAGAACTCAGAGGCAAAGGCCATTTATAGGCATGTACATATATAAATATATTTTTATATGATGAAGAGGAAAGAAATCTATGTGCATATATTTATAGGCTTAGCATTAAGGTGGCAGATTGACATTGGGTTTCCACTCAAGTACTCCCTCAATGCAAGAATATTTTGTTCTATTAAACGGGCATTTCATGATGATCACCTTCTTAACACAATCACTGAAGACAGTGGGTGCATAAGCAAATGTGGTGAAGAAAGCTGATGGTGCCCAACTATCAAAAAATATAACATCTGGGGTCTTAAAGGCTTGAAGATAAACAAGTCACCATCAAGCTGGGAAGCAACAAAGTGTGGAGGAAGCACACCAGTCTGTGTGATCACAAGGTATCCATAGGATCAGGGATCAGGCATCCCAGACCAAAAATCATATCATTGTGACTGAGGGGGAGTGCAGAGTGGGAACCTAAAGTTCATATGTTGGCAACTGGACATTCCATTACAGAAGGGTCATGGGAGGAGGCAAAGCAGTCAGGGCTCAGTGTAGCAACAATGAAACATACAACATTCCTCTACGTACAATGCTCCTCTCCTCCCACTCACTATCATGATCCCCATTCTACTTACAAATCCGACTAGATCATGGGATGTACACTGGTACAGATAGGAATTGGAAACACAGGAAAACCAAGACAGGTGATTCCTTCAGAACCAGTGTTGATAGAGGTGATACTGGGAGGGTGGCAGGAGGGTGGGAGAGAAAGGGGGAACCAATTGTAAAGATCTACATATAACCCTCTCCCTGGGGGGAAGGACAACAGAAAAGTGGATGAAGGGGGACCTTGGACAGTGTAAGACATGACAGAACAATAATAACATACATTATCAAGGGTTTATTAGGGAGGGTGGGCAAGGAGGTGCGGAATGAGGAGCTAATACCAAGGGATTAAGTAGAAAGCAAATGTTTTAAAAATGATGATGGCAACACATGCACAAATGTACTTGATTTAACGGATGGCTGTATGGATTGTGATAAGAGTTGTACGATCTTCCAATAAAAGGATTAATTAATTAATTAATTAATTAATTAAAATTAAAAGATGTGGTGATTCCAAAAAAATATATAAATACCTTATCAGGTGCAATGCAGCCTGCCTACCTTAGGAAGGTATTCTGCTCTTTCTTGATAAAGGGCTATGGATTACACTGACTTTCTAATTAAGTTAACACAATGCATGACTCATAATTAATATGCTTATTGATATTTTTAAAATCATAATTTTGCAATATACATATCACAAGGGAAAGCATAGTCACTAAAGAAAACTTGCAGAATCAAGTTAAAAGATTCATAACAAATTCACTTTTTCCTGACCTAATCTTGAAGTTTACTTTGAATTGCAATACAGTATCATATTTATAAAATACTGAGGGAATTTTTATAATATTTATATATCAGGCATCCATGCTCATGATAAAAGTGTTGTTTTTATAACTTAAATTGATGTGTTTAAAGTGTGAAAACTAAAAAAGCCACGCAAAAGTGGTAGAAGGATGGGAAAGGCTTCACAATAGAAATGCCTGGAGTATAAGATGTGTCCAGAAAATGACTATGAAATGTTTTTTAAAAAGTTACAGAGATTGGATTAGGATAGTTTTTTTGTGTTACCCTTAGTCATCATCTCAGTGGTGAACTTGCAGGGACTTCATACATAGAAGAGATCATCTAATTAGAAAATAGACCCACATGAGTCAGAAAGAGGAAATTCTCTTGGTTGGTTTTAAGAATTTAGGATTAGATCTCTATAGTTTTGATTGTATAGTTTTGACTATGTTTAAGGTTGAGCTTTAACTATATATTACCATTCAAAAAGTTATTAAAATATAGTTAGACTTTCAAATAGACAAAAAGAGACCACAAGGTCTCACTTTTTAAGTTAGCAGGTAATATTTTATAATAAAGACATAAAGTCAGATTTAAGGAACAGAGTGAATTGTAAGATGTTTGTAAAAAATGGAGAAAATGAAAATTTATTACCTGGTAAAGGATCGTGGGCAAAGCCAAGAGAGAATAGTGCATGAGCTTCTGAAACGATTAAAATGATTATATTTCCCTCTGATTATATGAGTTAGTGGTTTCCTTCAGGTCAATTGTAAACTGTAAGTTAACATTATTTTTAAAATATCAATGGGATTGTACATGTAGAAATTAAGGAATTTGTGTAGATATCGTGTATATTTTCACTAAAAAAATCAAAACAAAAAAGTGTAAGATCCAAATTTAAAAAGTATAAAAAGTAAACTGCAGTTTCCTTTCTGATCATAAAATGCCAGAAATTCAAGTCTAGTAAAGAGCGGGACATTTATTGCAAATGAGAAGAGAAATGCATTGCAGTTAAATAATGTTACATCTCAATGGACACTTCCTCCATGTCAGGGAACCCAGAGAATATGGTTAGCAGAAAGCCTCACAGTTCATTTGCTAACTCAAAAGTATTTCCACAGAGCTTTGACCTGTGTGTAATTGGAAATAATATTGTAAATTGTTCTTTCCCACAAATTTCTGGAAATAGGGTGTCATATGTTAGGTTAGTGAAGTCATACCAGTCTAAATTGACTCTCTGCATTCTATACTGAGATAAGAAAGGAAGAAACAACTGCACTAGACAAAACTCCCCACAGAGGAAAGAGATAGAGGACCCCACTTACGGTGTGTGAGAACAGAAATTTCCGTTTTCTGAAGTCACTTATTGGTGATATTTGTGGTACAGCAGCACAAGGCATAGATGTATAGATTGTGGCATATTGTAGACCAAACCCACTACTAGTGAGTTTTGTGTGTCCTGTCTACATAGCCTAATACCTAGAGAAGAATAAAACTCCAGCAGTTACTGATAACTTGAGTAGTTCTATTTAGATGGTTGAATTCCAATGTACTGATAATTTTTTTTTTTGAGCATCACTGCTCTCCAGTGGTGGGAGTAGGAGGCCCAGCCCCACTTCTGGAATTGAACCTCCATCCCAGTGGGCCACAGTCCCGCGCACAACCACTACGCCACTGGGGCTCAGCCCTGTACTGATAATTTTACAACTTTATACTTTACAAACTATTCAGAATTAAATAGTTACCAGAAATGAACACATATATTATAACAGCAAACCCATGACTTGGGAATGACCTGGCGGCGCTCTTGGAGAACTTGGAAAAAGGAAAATGTGTTAGTCAACGCCCAGAGCAACTAGCATTCTGAAAGAATGCTCACCCAATGTTGGGTGAGCCTTGCAAGAGTCAGGTCACAGAAGGGAGCCAGCAGGGATTTCTGGCACAGACAAAGTCCTCAGGACAGGAGGAAACGCAGGTCAGGGAATGTTGCAGCCCGCTCATCAGGAATTTCCCGGGGCGTGGTGATGCGTTGAACTTCCTTTCCCAAGGTCCACATTCCCTATGACGGTTTTCCTTTCAATATGAATACTTCTCTGGCAAAAATAATGCTATCGTTTTTCGTCCTCTCAAATATATATATGCCACTTATAATTTTTTTACGTGCTAGGATCATTTAATTCAGAATACAAAGTATTTATTTTAGAAGAGATGCTATTCTGATGTATAATACTACATTGGCTAATTCCACCATTTCCCTTAGATTATAAGACAACTGTGTTCCCTTCGATATTTTCAAAACTGGTTGAAGAATTAACTTTTGCTCTAATTTATAATTGCCAAATTATTTTAATCTTACACACGGACACCACACATATCTCTGAAAGGGTACAGCGACTATGTTAGCAGTACAAAAGGATCAAAATGTAGCTGAAAAATTAGAGATATTTCTTATTTTAAAGAGCAATTACTGCAAGAAATTACTTCATTGAACGCTTCCATCTTTTGCTTCCATAAACATGATGTACTAAATTTCAAATGATTTCGAACCATTCACTGGTTCTTATGGAAATAAAAATTACATTAGTTTTGATTTTTAAGCTCACATGTTAACATATTACTCCAATGTAAGTAGATTGTGATTTATTTCTTGATTTAAGGTAAAATCAATTCCTACTTGTCAAAGAATGAGTTAAGGATTTTTGTCATCAAGTGACAGCTCCGTCCCTGCATCATAAATCAAGTTTCGAAGAGGGGATATGTATTCACGACAATGGAGGGCTCATAATAGTGCTATACAAGCGGATTTCCTTCTTGGACTTGGAAAGATCAGCATTTTTCAACGCTGAGTTAAAATAGTTCTGCCCTGACAGATGTGTATGGTGGCATCGTGGCTTAGGAGCTGTCCTTTTGATCTCTGTTGGCCAACATTTAGAAAGCAGCTGCCATTCCATCGGAGAAAGATGGTCCCGTAAAAGGATTTAGCGTTGTGGAAACTCACCACTGTATTTCTATGTGCCCGATAGGGTCTCCAGGAGTCAGAGTAGATGGCCTAGTGGTCAGTGTGTTCCGGATGCTTTATGGAAGGTGTGGCACTCAATCAAAAGAGCCTTGATATTGGGTTCAGTGTCAGCTGCTGAATATTGGCTAATCATCATCCTGAAGTCTTCTCTGAGGACAGCGACATTCCAAAGTTAAGGAAAACAAGGAAAAGAACCCTCCTATTCTGCTTAATTACGAAACTGTAGTGCGTGGGATGTGAGAACTCTGCTGTTTGTAAAATTGATTATTCATTTAAATCAGTCCAGAGTATTAGGTTGGCTCATTTTTAAGCTATTATGCTAATATCAAAATATCTTTTAATGGATAACCAATTTTAGAAAGAGTAATGTTGGCTATCCTTACATTAAAAAGTGAATTTTATTAAATATCATGGACTAAACAAAGCAAGGAAGCATTTTTTGTTCTTTACTTTTCTGTAATATAAAGGACAGCCATTTCTTTAATTTTACATGATTCCATCTTATTATTATAATCCGTCAGGATTTTGCACTCTAACTCAGATCACTGATCCATCAAATCTTTCAATTACCTTGCTCAGCAGAGGTCCATATTAAGCCTTTTCAAAAGAGCATGAAACCAGCACTGTGATAACTTGCAGCATATATTCAAACATTTAAAATGACTGAGAAGTTAACTGCGTGTAAAATATTTAACAAGAGGATAGGGAAAATGCTTTTTGACCTTCTATCTAATTAGCAAATGACTTAGGTAGAATGTCTCGATGTCATTTATGTGATGCTTTTATAAAATATAACTGCTCTGAAAAATAAAAATCATGACTCTTTGAAACCGTAACATTATATTGCAAGAAATCTAACAATTGTGTAATCCACAGTATGCTTATTTAATCTTGGAACAATAAAATGAAGGCAATTTGTCCTTGACTTTTCTTCTTTGGAAAGGTTTAGTGTAGCCTGTCTATAAGCAGTGATTTAAGTTAATAGTAAGTTGTCTTTTCCACATCCCAACACAAATGGTGCTACAACACGGTTTCCCAAGAGCCTTAATTTCAATGATCCTTGATCCTGGGTGATTGAATATAATTCTAAATGCACACAGATCATTTCTTTTCTATGCATGTCAAGAGTAAAAGAAATTTAGAAACAATGACTTCCCAGAAGGAGTGCCTACTGTAATACTGGTGGAACGAGTTGCATCTGAGTGGATTCCTATTCCGGTGAGTGTCAGAGGAAAACTGAACAGCATGGCTTTTCAATGACTGATATTTAAAAGGCTGTTATCCAGGCCTTTCTTCCCACACATCTCTAGGTGGATTCTAATTACCAAACCTTAATTAGTTGCCAAGCACATTAACAGTTTGAACAACTCAGAGAATATAGAACACAAGCAGTGAGAGTGAGCTTACGCTTGTCCACCGACATTAAGCATCAAAGAAGATGGTAGTCTGTTGAGTTGGACGTTTAATTTTAGGTGCTAATTTTTTTTATTTTGTGTGTGATACTACCTTGAACTTCTTTTGATCACATCTTCTCATTTTAAAAGTATGACATTCTTTTCGGAGTCTTTCTTCAGGTACCAAGTACTGTACTGTACTGTATCTGGTATCTGTACTAAGAATGCACTTGTATAGAGGCTAGCTAGGTCTCACAATTCTCAGTGGAGTCTTCAAAAAACCTTCCAAAGGAATTTGCAGTTGGAAATTGTCTTTTCATGGTTGACCAATCAAAAGCCACCAGTAGTTTCTCAGGAGAAAGACTGGACTTTCTACTCTGATAAATATTTACAGTCTCCGAAACCAACAGTGGTGACTATGAGTCAGCTCTGACTTGATAGCAGTCGAGAGAGAGAGAGAGAGAAAGAGAGAGAGAGAGAGAGACTATTGGAAGCATTTGAATAACAGTATTGGTGAAGAACACAAGTATTGAATATACCATGAAGTATTTGCAAAATGAACAATTTTTATAAAAAAAGTATAGCAGAAAGTGAGAATGATAAGACTCTGCCTTATGTATTTTGGACACATTATGAAGAAACCCGAGGCCTTCGAGAAGGACACACTGATAGGTCAATATAAAGAAAGATGTCCTTAATGAGATGGGGTAACACTGTGGCCGCAGTCATGGGGTGAAAGACAGCAATGGTTGTGAGGCGGGCACAGGACTGAGGATCCTTTCTAATGATTTACATTGGGTCAGTGAGGGGAAGAATGAATTCACTGTAACAACTGCATTATTTATTCCTTTGCTTGTCATAGGCTTAGAAGTGGAACAGGTAGGAGTAACGTGATTAAAGCTTTAATTTTGTAATGAAAGCAATATGATGAGCATGCTAATTATTGTAATAAGATTGCAATTGATTCATAAAAATGGGAGTAATGTAGAAGGGGTCATTTGGCTGTCTTGCCTGGCACTTGCAATCATATGTGTCAAAGTTCCTGCTCTAAAATTAATTCTGTATTTTTCCCTATTAAAAGTAAAATATCTATTTTATTCATGTTGGTCATTTACATAGCTAAATCGACACATTTCTCAGTCTTAATCAAGTTTTTGGTAAGTCTGTATGAGTAATTTTGACCAACACTTTTTTGGTTGTTAAGTGCTATGGAGTTGTTTCTAACTCATAGACATCCAGTGTACAACAGAATGAAACACCACCGAGGCCAATGTCATCCTCATATTTGTTCTGCTGTTTGAGCCCATTGTCGCAGCCCATGTCCATCCACCTCATCACAGGTTTTCCCCCTTTTCACGGCCCCTCTACAGAGGACACTGTCCTTCTCCAGGGTACTACATGGATGAGGGACAAAGCCATCACATCCCTTCCTCCTCAAAGGAGCATTCTAGCTGTACTTCTTCCAAAGCAGATTCGATTGTTCCTTTGACCGCCCATGGTACTTTCGAAATTCTACTTTAGAACTGCAATTCAAAGTGAATCTTCACTGACCTTCTTTTCGCAACCTCTCATATGATCTTCTTTTTGGCAACTTTCACATTCTTGTGAGGTGATTGAAAATACCATGGTTTAGGCCAGGCATGCCTTAATCCTCGAAGTGACATCTTGATGTTCAGCATATTAAAGAGGTTTTATGCAGCAGATTTAGCTAATACAATGCTTCATTCAAACTCTTGACTACTGCTTCCTTGAGCACTGATTTTGGATCCAACCAAGAGCGTGTGGTACTTCTATGAAGAGGCCAACAAGGCATTCTGGTGTGTGGGTAATGACTAGAACTGCCAAACCAACCCATGACACTAGCTGTCTAGTGCACACCTGAGAGAGGCCTGGTTCCCTGATGTTTTCAGGAAGTTTCCAATGCAAATTTAGATGGCCTACTTGAGAACTTTTTATGTGAGAAAATGAATCATTTATATCACTGAATATTTTCTAGATCTTTTCACCCCAGTTTTAGTAATGCTTAATTTTAGTAATGACAAACTATCTTTAGGATCCCCAGTGGCATAATGGTTATGAGTTTGGCAGCTAAGGGCAAGCTCAGCAGTTTGAAACCACCGCCCATTCAGATGGATGGAGAGGTTTTCTGCTCCCATTAAAGAATTCCATTCTCAAAAATGTCTGAGGGCAGTCCTAACCTGTCCTAGCGGGTTGCCATGAGTTGATATTAAGTCTTTGCCTTTGGTTTTATGCTGCATTTAATGTAATTATAGAACATCACTTCAATTTGAATATAAAAATGATGTTAGATACAATGCATGCAGGAATAAGTATAACTTAAATAGTAGTGTTTTATGTCAATAAAGTTATTTTGTGTTTTGATATGCCCTGAAGTTCAATAAATAAATCTCTCCTAGGGCTGAGCCCCGGTGGCATAGTGGTTGAATGCGGGACTGCGGCCCACTGGCTTGGTGGTTCAAATCCAGAAGCAGCTCTCCAGGAGCAAGGCTGGGCCTCCCATTTCCACCAGAGGGCAGTGATGCTCCCTCCCCCAAAAAAGAAAAAGACAACTCTCCTGAATTCTGTTTGTAGTGATTGATTGTTTCTTACCTCTTCAGAATAGCATTTATGGGAGTCTGAACAGGTTCAACTTTTTATTTTTAAAATCATAGATTACTCATATCAAAAAAAGATTTTAAAATTAAAATTTGCTGCAGCATTCATTTAACAGACTTCTGCCTTATCTTGAGATTTTAAAGATTTGTCTTATCTAATTACATAAAACCATGAACATTCTCATTAATTTTTCCATAGATTTCAAACATGATCATAGTCATTTTAAACTTATCATTATGCTTCTGTTACCTTGTATATGTGTTTTCTCTGCTTTATCTGATTGTAATTCCAGATTCTATCTCTGCTCAAGGAACAATCAAATGCAGTAGTACATGCATATGTTACATATGCATTATAATTAACAAAATGCATTCAGTTGTCCACTTCTGGTAAATATAAAACAAAATCCTCTTTCTGTTTCTTGTTATGACTAAAGGCACTATGAAACTTAACAGACCCTCTCTCTCTATCTTCAATGTACTAGGACACATGGAAGTTTTCACTTAGGGTCAGGACCTATCAAGATGTTGAGGTGATTTTGCTCAGCTGTTTTATTGAGTAATTCTGATTACCTAAAATATTCATGCTGTTAATCTCAGGGAGGACTAATGATGAATAGGATTAATGTTTTGGAAATGAGATTCATAATATTATTCATACATGGTTCATAGTTTCAACCCTGAGAACCATAACAGTAAGTTTTCTAAGAAGAAATTTAAATTTCCACATCTAGCCACATTATTTACAGAGCAAAAATGCATAAAGTAAAAAACCATAATTTTTACATCAAGAATATATTTCATGAAAAGAAATGAATCTGAAAAATTCCAAAGCAATTGTTAGTGTATGTTTTTGAATGAGGAAAAACAAAGATGTTAGATAGACAAAAGGCAGAGAGCTTGATAGAAGGTTTAAATATCTTTATTGTGTTAGTCTATATAGATTAAAGAAACAAATCCATGGACACTTATTAGTGTATAAAAAAGAGCTTTATATACAAGAGTAATTGAATCTTGACAAAACATCACAGGTCAGCCCAGACCAAATCTTTAAGTCTGATATTAGCTCATATGTCCATTACTAATCTATAAAGTCTTCTTCAGACTCATGAAACACATACAATGACCCCGAATGCAGGAAGATCACAGGGCTTTGGACTGGAAGTCTTGTGGGTCCAGCAGTGTGGTAAGCATCTCATCTCAGCGTAGGCAGGGGTCTCCACATGACATCGCTGATTCCCAGGGCCCGCGGTCTATCAGTGGAGTGCCTTGTGTCTTGTCAGTAGAGTGTGTCTCATATAGTGAGCAGGGAGAGAAAGTGACTCCCACCTCCAAGGAAGAAATACTGTAATTCCCCGAATTCTCAGGGGGAAGTTCATGCCAACACAGAGGATTCGTTTCCAATGACCCAATTGACAAACTAGAATCCACTCCTTCATTCTTAATCCTCTGGTCTCAAATTGACCCTCAGAATATGTAACTACTACACTTATGAACAAGAGACTGAGTCTAGCATTATTTCAATTCTTATTTCTGAGTATGTTTAGAGAAACTCAAAGCTCAGTTTTTATTGTTGCCCTTGTAAAATTTTGTAAAATGAGTTAATTATTTTATTGTATATTTTAGTCATAAGTATTATTCTATATTATAAGATTTAATAGATGAACAGAGAAGAATGAAAATATAGATTACAATAATAAAGTACAACTAAATAAATAAATCTACAATAAACACTATACTATATATTGATTGAAGTCCCTACATAGTCCATATGTTTAAGCCACTCCTATCAAAAGGTTGGCAGTTTCAGTGCATGCAGGGGATTCACAATAGAAATAGCTGAAGATCTGTCTGCATTGGGTTGTCATGAGGTTGAATTTCATCAAGGAACAACTAGCAATAGCATAAATATAGAGAGTCATAAATGGACTTGCATATAATCCAATTTTAATTTAGTTGTAATTTAATCTTTACACTTTGTTTAGGAAATTTAAGATTAGTGGTGAATTTAGGGAAGATGGAGAAGGAGACACTTGGAATGGGCACCTTAAGGTGTGTGTCTTGGAGGTTGGAGGGGAGATCAAAATTAAATGGGATACTTGAATCCAACTCATTTGGCTTTGGGATATAGTGTTCTCCTGATTCTATTGCTTTTACCACGTGGCTTATTCTTTATTTATTCTGCTTTTTCTCCTCACAATCAGATTTCTCTGAAGTGTAGAATCACATACCAACTCACATATATTAGCATCTTCAATTCAAATGGAACAATTTAAATATGCATTTTCATTTTTAAATATCCTGCAGCTATTGTCCAAAATGAGCTGCTCAGTATTCCTCATCTGAGGGTCTGGTTGCTACACTTGAAAATGGGAAAGAAAAAGTACTTGGACTCAATTTTTACCTCTTCCATTCTTTTATGTTTCACCTTTGATGGTATATGCTATCAATGCTGCTTCCAATACATCAAGAATGCAAGAATTTCTCACTATCTTCATTGCTACAATGTTCACTAAGTCACCAATCATCTTTTGCCTAGATTATGATCAAATTGTAAATATGTGTAAAACTGAAGCTCATTGTTTTAGTCATTACTTTATAGAGTTATAGCTATTTTCTTGAAGTCTATGTAAAGCATTTTTATGAAGTACTTACTGTGCCCTTGTGTCTGACAGCATTGTACATTAAGCATACAAGTATAAATATATGGCACGATCCCCAGGCTGAGTGTTTACAAAACTGAAAACAGCTGAAAATACATATATACTTTTATATTATACATTATATATATATATTTGGGGAATATATATGTGTATAAATAAAAAGCAAAGGCACTGTTTTAAAATTTATCAACTATGAATTTTTTTCATGTTAATCATTTGAACTATTTGTCTTAACTGCAACTACAATCTTACCCGATTTGCAACATTTAAAAGAAATATTGCAACATTCAAGAGGCATATAAAGTAGTTTTTTTTCTAGTGTTGTAAGATTACCAACTAGCATTTAGTGACTATTTACCTTATACTAGACACTCATAATGTACATAATTTAATATTATTAAATGTGCATTCATATTTAAAACTTGCTCTTATTCAGAAGATTGCTATTACCAGTAATAAATGAAATTTTAATTCAGGAATTCAGATTTGATTGCCTGTGGCATTAATTCATTTTGCTTCCAAGAGTGTGACTTTTGAATATGGAAAGGGCACTGCTTTTTCCCAAGGGCTCACAGGGATCATTTCTAAGACTTGAAAACAGAGCATAAATAACTATGTTTTGATAGTTTCATTTTAATGAAGTTTAATATAAAAATAATTCTATACCTATTGTTGAGATTTGAGCTTTCTTGAGAAAGTGAAAATATGACATGCTTTCTCTTCTTTGAAAGCATCGAACAGATGCATGCTTTATATAGTGTAGTTGAATGTTGAGAAACGGATACTGTAGTAGTGGTAGGAGTAATTATAGCTGTCACTTCTTTCAACATGAGAAAACAACCTCATTTCAACTTTACAAGAAACAGATTGTAAGTATCCAAGGAAAAGAAATAATAGTCTTTACTTGATGAACACTGTGGTGATTGCTAAACTAGTCAACTTACTTGTCTGAAGAGATGTATTTACTAGAAGCTGCTGTGAAGAAGATAGTGTTTACATGCCTATCTGAATTTTTTATGAAAGAACAACCAAAAATCAAGAGTTTGATGATATTATCAGAATAAGACTAGCAGACTTCTCAGGCCAGAGGAACTATGTCAAAAGAAACTTGTCTAACTGCTTTCATGTGAAGCGTGTGTGTGTGTGTGCGTGTGTGTGTGAAAGCACTTCCTTTGTATTTGGGAGATCCTCACATCTGTTTTAGTTTTTTTTTTAATGTGATAAATCCAGGACTCCCTTCTGCTAACAAAAGCAAAGTTGAAAATTCATTATGAAACAGGGAGGGGGCTCTTATGTTTTTCATTGGTCATCCTTCAACTGCCATGGCGTTAATTGTGATTCTGAATAATAGGGACCCTGTAGTACTTAAAAACAAACAAATGCCCCCTCCCCAAACCTATTTGATGGGGGTGATATGGTATGCATCAAGAAAAAATTAGGCAAGGGCTTGTTTTGGCAGCACATAGATACTAAAATTAAACCAACACAGAGGAGAGTAGCATAGCCCTGTACAAGGACACACAAATTCGTGAAGCATTCCATTTTTCTTTTCCCATTTCTTTATTTTTTCTCTTTTATTCAATTTTTGTTTTCTTTTTATTTTATATTATCTATGTTATTGTGGGTTTGCCTACCTATATGAGAAGGACATGAGAAGCAATTTTGAGGAGGAAGCAATGAGAAAAAAGGTTCCAGACGTTAGGGGAGGAGGAGGCAGGAGAAGGGAGCAGTGAGTAAACAATGCAATGGAGAGAAGGAAAACTGGCGATTAAAGTAAAAAACAAGAAAGATGTAGAGATATTGGGGGTGTTGGAGCAACTGGATGCAGCTGAGAAGAATTACTAAGAGGCAGAAGAAGGGTCAGTAAAGAAGGAAAAGAAAGAAGGTAAAAGCCCTAGAGGAAAGATCTAGGAAGCAATCCTATGGACAGAGGTACAAGCATAGATGTGCACTTGTGTAAATATGTTAATTCATAAAAATAGAGGTATTAGCATAGGTAGATATATTTATATGGCAATACATTGAGGAAGTGGACACTCTTGGGGCCTGTGCTTAAGTCCTCTCTCAATGCAAGGGCACTTTATTCTAATAACCTGGCATTCTGTGAAGCTCACCCATCTGGCAGATTGCTGAATACAAAATAGGTGCACAAGCAAATGTGATAAAGAAAGCCGAAGGCACCCAGCTATCAAAAGATAAAGCATCTGGGCTCTTAAAGGCTTGAAGTTAGACAATTGGCTATCTAGCAGACAAGTAGCAAGCCCACATGGAGGAAGCACATCAGCCTGTGAAATCATGAGTTGTTGACAGGATTAGGTAACAGACAATGAAGACATAAAACAAACAAACAAACAAAAACATATTGTTGGGAATGAGGGGAGAGTAGACATCCAAAACCCATCTGAAGACAATGCAACATCCTCTCAAAAAAGGGTCACAAGGAAGAGATGAGCTAACCAGGATGAACTATAGCACCAAGGAAACACACATTATTCCCCTGGTTCCTCAAGACTTCCTCATGCCCCCACCAGCATGATCAAACCTGCCTTTTACTGTAGGCTAGACCGGGGGATATACACAGGTTCATACAAAGCTCAAGGCACATGTAACTCAGGTCAGATAAAACCATTGAGAACAGAAATGGTTGTAATGAAACCAGGAGAGTAGTCGGAAAGGGAAAAGGGGAGTGGGGAGAAACTGGGTGGGGGGAGAGCCCATGGTTGGTGTAAGCTATGAAAATAATAATAATAATTTATAATCTATGAAGGGATCATGAGGGTGGGCTGGGAGGATAAAAAGAGGAGCTGACTACAAGAATTCAAATACAATGTAAATATTTAGAAAATAGTGATGGCAACAAATATACAAATATCCCTGATACAATTGATGTATGGATTGCTAGAAGAGTTGTAAGAGCACCCAATAAAATGATCATAAAAAAAAAATAGGAGATAGGTAAAAGTGCCAAAATCATATGTCTGGTACTGACAGAAAAGTTCATCCATTGTTTTTGTCTTAATTCAGTGTTTTAGGTAGGAACAAAGGCCTCCTATATTTATCATCTTTCTCCTGCCTCCTTGAGGAAATTTTTTGTTTCTTGTTTAAGGCACAGTTAAGAATGACTATATAAATTTAGCAGGGATGAGCTAAATGTCTACTCAAAGGAAGGCTAGTGCCATAGCAGGCAGAACAGCAAGATGCTCTTTTAAATGGCTCATTTTAAAATGTTTAACTTTTTCTGACTCCTTTTCGTTACATCCCTATTGTTTTTCTCTCTACAATGCTTTACTTTTGTTTCTCCCTGTGTAAACTGTAACTCAGTTCATGTGGCCAGATGGCCTAGGACAGAAAACAGGACCCCTCTTGTTGCCTGGACACATTTCAAAATTGACACTGCATCAGTGAACAAATGGATCCAGATAACGTGTCAGAAACAAGGTGTCTGTCTCAGTGTGTAAAGTGTAAAATTCCATGGAAAAGAATCAACTCCCACGGACAGTTCTGCTTTGCAGATATATTGGACTAAATCTGTGATGAAGTAAAGATTTCTGCTCATATAAAAGCCAGGCCTCTGAATTGCAGTGATCAGGGTCCCATTCTTAGCCAACCACATCCACATTCTCCTCATTCCTCATTGAACCATTTATCCCTATGCTTTCCTTCAGAATAACTGTAACTAGAGTAGATGTCTTCATTAAACAAGCGATGGCCAGCTATTTCGTCAGTCCGCTTTGAAATACTTTTCTAAGACGGTCACGTTAATTTTTTTTTATTTGACCTGTATTCACAGACACCCTTTCTCATCCTTCAGCTGTTCCCCATAACACCTGTAGTAAATTCCTAGGGCATTCTTTCACAAAAACAGACCCTTGCAAAATTGATGAAAAAGGAAGAGGAACAAGAAGCACAGAATACCACATGACTTTAAGGTGCTTTTCTTGATTTCCTTTGGGTTCTGGAACTTGTGCTTAAGTTCATGGCTATGTAAATAGCTGTGCTGCTCCAAGCAGATGGCTGGTTTAAAGGGGGTGATGGTGGGGGTAACATGCAGAACAGGAGGGCTCAAAAGCAGAGAGGAATCTCCCTGGGGGCTGTTGATGCACAGCCACTGATCTCCTAACTATCCTACAGGTGGCTGATTCCAGGAAGCGCATGGTCTCGGACTAGAACAGCAAACCAACGAGGGGAGAGGGAGAGAGAGAGAGAGAGAGAGAATGACCCTGGGAAAATGGGCGAGATACAAAAGAAAGAATATAAAGTACAAGCACAGTGTGTAGCTGGTGATCTGTGCTTTGGAGACAAAAATAGAAACATGGACAAAGAGAGTGTAAGGAGACAGGAGGGGTCCATGGGTGAGGGAAGGGGCTCTGCCCTCCTGTGGAGATTGCAATCAGTGTTCCAGATCATCTATGTATAAGTACCTAAATGGAAAAATAATTCGCTCTGGAAACTGACACCCAAATCAAAAGGACAAATGCATTTTACTTCCAGAACACAATATATACAAGCTAGTGGTTGACTAATTTTTTTTAGTGGTTTACTATTTTGTAAATAATTCTCAGACGTTCCCATTAAAAGATCCGACAGTACTCTAAAGAAGTTAGTTTACAATTTTCAGCAAGGTAAAACACATATATGTGATGCTTATTTTGTCTCCTTTCGCAGTCTTTGTAAGCATTAATATTTTAAAGTTCTGGGAAGTTCTTTAAAGAGACATGATGTACTCTTTTATAATCCATTGTTTCTCAAACATATTTTATCATTCACCAATCCTTCCCAGCAATAATTGCTGACATTTTATAGAATACCAATGTCTTAAAAGGAATTGCTTAAAAATAATGCAAATGAACTGGATCAATCTGCTTTGCATATTTGTAATCAACCCTCTTTGAAAGAAATGAAAAATTTTGTGCATATTTCTCCTGATTTTCTGAAATTGATGTGGGGAGAAAAACTCTTCCCCAGGTGATTTGAGAAGAACAAAGTAACCGTATTTTGTTTTCTTTACTTATTTGACACATAATTCCAAGGAAAATTATGTTATAAATAGTAATAGCCACATCCTCTTAAGAGAACATGCATTATTTATTCAGTGCATTAAGGTATTTTTTTATTTTATCCTGTTATGTTTGACATGTTTATCATTTTCAGTAATTTATCGTCAGTATTTGTCAATCATCTAGTATGCATTTGATCATCTAAAATTGAACTTTGACTGCTCTTTCTGTATCGTTGATCATGTTGCCTCCAACTATAGTTCTTTTTCTCCAAATCAGAAAATCACTGTGAATCTTAGTTCTGAGTTGTAAGCTTCAGAAACTCCCCTTGTGGTAAATTTAATCAGAGAAGGAATTACTGAGAAGAACATCACCGAGGTTTAACAATGAGTTCAGAAAAAACCAAGATCAAAGGAGGGGACAGAACAATTAAAACTACATTGGGAAGAAAGAGAGTGGGGCTGCTCCAGTAAAAATTTAGGGTCTCATAGAGCGTCTACACTAGCAGGGTCCTCAAACTTTTTAAACAAGGGGTCAGTCCACTGTCCCTCGGGCCGTTGGAGGACTGGACTATAGTTTTAAAAAACACAACAAAAAAAACTATGAACAAATTCACTGCGGGCCCAGCATGAGTCAGGTGCTAAGCAGGACAGTGGCTGTGGTAAAATCACCCGGCGGGTTTCTTGAGGACCCCTGCCCAGTGTTGCATGAATGAGAGCCACACAGGTGGCAGTGGATTTTCTGGTGGCCCTGTGGGTAAGTGCTTGATGGCTAATGAAAGGTCAGCAGTTGATATCCACTAGCTTCTATTCAGAAAAAAGAGCTGGAAGGGGCCTTCCTTCCTTCAAGATGACAACTTTGGATGTCCTAAGGGGTCCTTCTCCTCAGGCCTCCCTGCTTGCTATGGGCCAGCATGACTCCATGGCAGTAGGTTCTGCTTGCTCGGTTGCCTTGGGCAGGAGTTCTCAGCGAATCAAACTCTCTCTGACCATTGAAGCCACAGAAAATAAAGAGCAAGCATTTGATGCATGTGGGGAGAGAGACATCCAAAGAGAGGAATGGGGGTTCCCTTCCTGGGCTTCTGAAGTAGATGAGTACCTTTATGGTCCTAATGTTCTGGGAGGTGCAGATTATTAAAGTATTCATTGGCTACCAAAAAGCCTGGGAGTATGACTCTGTCTTAGAGGACACACATTGAGTGGAGAGTGGTCAAGGGGACATTGGACCAGGGATGGACGCTCACAGACATGAAGATTCCATGAGCCAGCATCTACTAGAAAGAAAACTGACTAATGCTATGGGTATTGCTGTTATGATTTTAATGATTGTAATTTCTACAGTGGCCAATCTCCAAGCACATAATGCAATAAAATAATAGCTTCCCGTGATCGTTTGTAAGATTTGGTTTTGCCATACCAGTATGCTGCTTTAGTGCCACTATTTTATACAGACTTTGGATATGGCTTTTCCTTTCTCCCTCGTTCCCTTGAAAAAATAGTCTTTGAAAGGAGAAAAGTTAGACTGAGTGTTCGAAATAAACTACCAGTACACTGACAGCCAAGACTTTTATCCTAGAACCAGGTACTTTAGGAATTTTAATAAAACATATTGATAATCTCTTTTCTTGTCTTTTTGAGGGACAGACACTTTGTACATCCTGTAAATTAATACTGCATACAGCATATAACATCTGTCACAAGTTGGTACGTGTTTGAAGAAATGAAAATGAAATCTATATTCTTCCAAGGGAAGATAGAAAGCAGATATAAGAATAAGGTTTATTCTATAAATTTTTTGATAAATGGCATCTAAATAAAAAAATATAGGGTAAGATATCCATTAATATTTCTTACATAAACAAGTATAGACTTCTACTTATTTTTTCTTTAGGTTGTTAGGAGAATGTAAGCATTCATATGGAAGCCTGATAACATCTTTAATGATCATAAAAGTAGCCAACATTCATAAATAAGTAATCATAATTAAATAATAGTTTTATATGCTACAACTCACAGAAAATCGACATTAACATTTGGGTATATTCTGTCCTATGTATTAACCTAGTTAAAAGGGTATTCTGCATACTAGTTTGTATTGTATGTATTTTTAAAGTTGTATGACAATCTTTCTCTAAAATTGTTACAAATTTCACCTTTCTCTTAAGTGGTCATTTCTTATGCTTTTTAATATCACTTTCATTACTGAAGTTTTTTCGCCTCTTATCTCACAATCTCCAGTGTTTCTGCATCATGGACATTTTATTAATTTATTTAGATACTATTCTCGATTAGAGTGGTTTGGCAGCTTTTTGGTTTTCCTCTTCTAAAAATGATTCAGAACCTTAGAGAATTTGTGTTGTGGGTGTTATGTCTACCATAACTAACCCAGGTGGGAATTAAGTCTGAGATACTTAAAGAAATCCTGGGTTAATTTATCCAAAACAACAATAATAATTCCACTTTATGTTAACATCAGAGTGACGGTGACATTACAGATCCCAGGATTGTGCACAGCCTCCTGGATTCTGGAGCAGTGTGAGGTGGGAAATGTCACCTGCCATCTGAGTATGACCAGTCAGATCGCTACAAACTCCCTGTGCTCTTTTGTGGAGCATGCTCTAGTAGAAACTGAATTGAATGAAGCAAAGACTTGAAAAGCAATAAAAATACCTGGTTCAAATTTCACAAGTTATAGAAAGAGTGTCTCATAAAAACCCCGCAAGTCATCTTTTTCTCTGTCTGCTGTCTATTCACATCATCACTATTTCTATCTCTATCTTCACAAGAATTGTGTAATGTTTATATCAGACAAATACCATTTCCTTGTTAAAAAATGGAAGCTGATAGTTGGATCATTCTATAGTTTACAGTTTGGAAGCCTAACAAGGTGGCTAGCAGTCCCTGGGGAACAGCCACAGCAAGGTCCTGCACTAATGAAAGGGTGTGGGCGGGAGCCCACGTGAAAGCACTTCAGAGGGAAAGCCCCATGGTCTGCTTCTGAATGTCACCAACGTGTCAACTCTGTAGACTGTAATTCTGTTCTGCACAGTGGAGTCCCTGTTTGTTGTCGACATCTTTTGAAAAGGCTAACAACATGTTTTGGCAATCTTTTGCCTAAAGTGCTTCCTTGATTTTTATTTTGATGTTCCCAAAATGCATGACTTAGGTGTGCCATGATTTATTTAACTAGAACCTTGCATATGGGCAGTGGCTTTCTGTCTTTTGCTACAACAAACTGTGGGACTCTCATGAATAAACTTGTATGTACAGGTCATCATAATTCAAGAACTCATTTGTCTTAAATGCTTCGAATAGAAATTTCTGGGGAAAATATGTGTTCATTTCAAATCTTATTAAATACATACCTACAAATACATATAAATATTTTCAGCATATATTGTGGTCTCTGTAGGGCTGATTCCAGTTTCCTCTCTCAGTGCAAAAGAGTACTAGCTTTTCCATCTCTTGCAACACTGTTATCAGGCTCATGCATTTTTGAAAAATCTCTAAGTTCTCATATGTTTATTATCAGCCTACTTAACGATCCTCCTTATTCAAATGGGATATTTTCTCCTACAATCAAAACAAGTTGAGATTTTAAAAAGAGTTGATACTTAATCTAATGAACACATAATTATCACCCTGTTTGGGCTGCTGGTGAGATTTATATTTAACTGGAACAACAGATATAAAGCAAGAATTTCCTAGGTATCCTAGGATGTATGGTGTTCTAGAAAGCGCTCATTAAAGAAACAAAAATAACAGAAGTAAACAAAAGAACAAGCCACATCTAGGAGAAGTTGCATGGGAAAAAATAAACTACTGAATTAATAACCAATGCTTAAATAATTTATGTCCAGGCACTGGGAATGGGAATTTTATGCAAAACTAAGCAAAGTGAACTTCAGGAAATTTCGATTTGTGTGTGTGTGTGTGTGTGTGTGTGTGTGTCTCATCCTCTCCAATCATCTTGCCCAAACCTCCCTGCTGAAAGGTCTCAGGCTGGGTTCTGTAGGAAGGGGCCTCTAAGAAAGAGTCTAGAATGCTGAATACTAAATAAATAAATCATCATCATAGCTCACTGACCTCGAGTTGATTCTGACTTACGAGTCAGAAACCCGCTAGGACGGGATAGACTTGCGCCTGTGGCTTTCTCAGACGGGAACCTTTCATTGGAGTAGAAAGCCTCCTTTTTCTCTCTCCAAGCTGACGGGGGATTTCAAACTGCTGGGCTTGGAGTTCACGGTCCAATTTGTAACTACTGCACTGCCTGGCTCCTGTGAATAATTATTTGGGAGATCTTTTAAGATCAAGTGTTAACAGGGGCCATGGAGTATTGTATGTGGCTCTTCTAGCCAAAGCCTCTGTGGCTCCCGGGAACTGACCTTTTCCTGCCCAGTTTTAAGTCAGAAGGTGGGGAAAGATACTGAGCAGATTCATTGTTTAACGAGATTCTTTGGGATTGCCATCCTGGGCATTATGAATAAGGCCTCTAAAAAGCAGGTGTCTGGTTATCACTCCCAGCAAGAGACAGCAGTGGAGCGTTTTCTCTGGACCCAACACCCCTGCTCAGTGAACGTTCTTGTTCCAGAAGCTAGCTAGACGTGTGAGGAGCAACAGCTGAACCAGTAAAGGGGTGGGCTTTCCAGACACACAGCAAGCAAAGCCAGGGATTTTCTGTGTGGGAGCCTGGCTTGTGAAGCAGGGTGTTTCTGGGCAATTACTTAGGTGAGGTGGGCTTGCTGACTGTGGACGCACAGCTAAGCAACCCCAGGTTCCAGCTTACTTGGAAATGGGGCCTTAAGGCGCTTAATTTGGGGAGCTGGGCTCACCAATCTTCAGACCTTAACCTGAAAGTCTTCGATTGAGGCTTTTAATTGGTAAGGCATGCTCAGGGGGCATTTGTTAGGAGCCCTGAAAGGACTTTGTAACATGCCCTGTCTGAATAAATGTACCCGAAAGTATTTTTCTTCTGTATCTCTCACCTGTCATCTTCCACATAAAAGCCATAATTGTGAGACTTGTCTCTGAATTCCTTGTGAATTGCAATGAATTATAAAACCAAGGAACTGTAAAATTGAGTACCATGGGAGACAGAGAAATCAGAGAATGGTGTGTAAGATGGAACAAGATTAAAGACCAGACCAGAAGGTGTGGACAGAAGTTAAACTGACTCAGCAAGGGTCTTGGCTCACCTGAGACGGTAGGAACTGAAATGGTTTTGAAAATGGTCACCATTGAGTCTGGGGTGGACCAGATACAGTGACTGCTGGAAGAAGGGTAGGAGTGTGGGATGGCTGCTTTCTGCAGTAGAGGATGTCTCTGAAGAGGGTGAGGGTATACACGGGGTTACCAGCATTCCCAGCAACTGTGACATCAAGACCTTCCATGAGACAGTCAAATGGACAAATGTGATTGAATATAGTGCCTCCTGGCCACATATTTAATTTTTAATATTAAAATAATGAGTCAAATTTAAGTGATGTACTTATGGTTTTAGAAACAGGCAAGCCTAAAATTGACTCTATCAATCCCTACTATCTGCTGATTTTGTATCTTCATCTATAATATGATGGTGAGAGAGATTATTTCATGGAAGATTGCCTAAATTGCATCATATTTTGCCTAATGCTTTTCTCAGCACTTGAAGTGAGTTTAGATATCATGACTAAAATGTTGAAAATGCAAGAATGGCATCAGAAGTAGGAGAAGAAACTGGTTTTTAAGTGTTAAGTAAAGTATTTTTTTGAGGATGGAAGACATATGGAGAAAGGATAATGGAGTTTCCCCCAGAACATTTCATGTGCATGGCTTCTGATTTATTAAGCTAGCCTCACTGCTGTATTATATCCTATTACACTATGGCACATATGTAAGGATGTGATATATATGTGACTTAAAAATTTAATGCAGATGTTTCTGAGTTAATTTTTATAAATGCACACTTCTCTGGAAATTGGAAATGAAACAATATGAGACCCTTAAATGGGCATTCAATGTTGATGTCCAAACTCCCTGTGGAAGATGTAAAACACCCTCTCACCAACCCCACCCTTCCGTGTCTTGGTTTCCAGCTGGTGCTCTCGGTACCTCCGCCAGGTGCGTGTCACAGAAACATACAAACTTTTATAGGAATCAATTGAATTCAGGTCAGTGGCCTGAGGAGGGGACATATAGAGGCATGCCCACAATGAAACTATTTTTACTGGAGGTCAACAAGAAAATCTTGAGTAATTCAGAAGTAGGAGAAACAGCTAAAGGAGTGTGATTTGTTTAGCATTTAACTATGCCTTGTTTCGGATAGAGAAGTCAGAAGTCATGAACATAAAATTCGTATAAAAATGATATGAAGTTGCATCATTGGTATTGTAAAACAAACCTCTCAATCCTTTTATAAGGTTGAAATGTTAAATAGAGATAAAACTTCAGACATAAAGGTAATTGATGTAGAGATGCCAGAAAGAATAGACCTAGTCCAGCCCACAATAAGCCATGGGAGCATTTGTTGTATTGCATGTTATTGCTTGAATCGATCAAGAGATCTCAGTTGGGGAACATTTTCCAGACCTCATTTCACAAGGGGTGCTTCCAGAATTTTTGCTTCTTTGTATCCATAGCTTCTCCTTGTATATTATATCTGCTTGCACCCATATTCTTCCATGGGTGATTTCCAATCATTTTGCTGTTATCACCTGAGATAGCAGAATATTTTAACTGGGCCTTCTAAATCTATTTGTGATCCCTGTCTTTCATAAAAAAAAGAAAAGAAAAGACAAATGTGTAAGCATTGGAAATTGCTTCGAGGATATTCAAAGAAAGTACACGTATTTCTTTGTATTTATTTCAAGGACAGCATCAACTCAATGCGAGGATATTCAAAGAAAGTACATGTATTTCTTTCTATTTATTTCTAGGAGAGCATCAACTCAATGCTTTTAGAGTGCATACTGGTGTACTTTGTTTCACTGGATATATAGCAGAATAACCATAGAATATAACTCAGTGAATATACGGGCAAACTTACTAAAGGGAATAAACTAATGAGAATCAAAACACTGTAATTGGAATTGCCATTTTTACAATGATACACAGATTTTCTTCTATTGCCATCAGAATAAATGTATTTGAACGGAAAATTGTTGATTTAGGTTTTCACATACTTTAAAAAATAATTTACAAGCAGCCTCTTGCTTGGCTTTAAAAGATTGCAATGAGTCCTTATACTCTTTCTGTCACATCCAATTCTAATGAGTGAGGGATTAGAAACAAAACAGATTAACACAGGAGACATTGCATAAGTGATTCTGATACAGTACTTTGAGCAATCCCTCTGGGAGGCATGGGAAAAGCCTACTCAGCATCCTTTTTTGCTATACTTGAAGCATTGAGAGAGTTAGATGAGCTAAGCAAATTGTCTTATTCTCAATTATTTAATTAAATCATATTGTCAATGTAATTCTTAGACTTAATTCTTAACTAACTAAATCATCCTCTTCTGAAGATTCTAAATCCTAAATTAATAATGATTCAAGAATCTTAAATTCAAATAAGACAGTTTTCCAATGCCTTAGGTGCTTCTCAATGTGTATATCTGCTTCAGAGTTAAAATAAAACATTATGGTGAACTCACCCAATGCATATCAAGATATAATATTGCCTCTAAGGAAATGGTCATTGAATAAAATAACGTTAGACTAAATTCAGGATAACGAAGTCTTATTTCTAAATGATCAAGTTCTTTCATCCCAAAGTCACCATCAGAAAAAATCATTGCATTGCAATCAAAGCTTGCTATATGTAAGAGCCAAGTCTAATATTAATCTGCTGAGTGTTTTGTTATTACATTTTTAAAATTGAATTTCTTTTCATATCTTCCCACCTACCCCTTAACCTGAAGGGAAAACACCAGGTTTTGCCCAACAAATAAACCCAGATTCTTTCCCAAGGCTGTTAGATTTTCAAGACTGTAGTCTATACTTCCTTGTTGTCTGTCTCTGCCCAATTTTGGTGTGGGTTGCACTGACCAATTTTTGGTTCGTCAGAAGCATCATATTCTTTCACCTGTTCAGGCTGTCTTTCCTGTGCTTTCATTTTTCCTGAGTACTTTTCCCCAGGCTCTTAAAAAATGTCTCACCCCCTAAATTTAGATGTGATTATTATTTTTATTTTACAGATGATGAAACTGTCAGTGGCCACAGAGATAAATAATTTGCCCCAGAAAGAATAGCAAAGAAGTAACAAAGCCAAACCCATTGCCCCCTGCAATTTTGACTACCTCAATCAACCTTACATAGTGTTTCAGAGGCTGTAAGTCTTTATGGATGACGTAGCTTCACAAAACTCCTAAAATCTGACTTCAGGGTTGAAGTCTTCATCACAGTAAAATAGCTGCTTCATAGTCCTTCAGGTCAGTTTAGATTAAATTGCAGAAATATATATCCTGACCTGCTTTACAGTAACTTTAGCTCTCATCCTCACTTTCATAATTTACATGCCTTCTCTTTGATATTGTTTTCCTCATCTTCTCTTTCATATAATTTATCACAATGTGCAATTATTTTTCATGGTGGCTTATTTTTATTATTATTCACTAAAGTATAGAGTTTCTTGTAGGAAAGCCAAAATGTACACTGCATGTGTACTCTTCTTAAAACATAAGCATTCACTTAATACATTTTTGTTTGAAGTAGCTGAAACACCTTAGGACGCAAAATAGGTATTAAATATGTCTGTAAGCTGGAGAGGTCACAAAATATTTTAAGGCAGGATCAACCTCTAGTTTCTGATTCTCAAGTTAATTTCTGGATTTTAACAGCTACACTACTGTTTTAATTAATTTTTGGAAAAATACTAAAGGCAATATTAAAAAGTATAAAGATAATAACTTTTTGGGGGTTACTTAAATCATTTCTCTTCTATCTTTACCTTCCATCCTTTTCTCCATCACCTTATTTGTTGCTCTATGATTTGTGGTCTTTTTTCTTCTCTTTTTGTGAATCCATTTCTAACCAGCTTCTCAGTGGTGTTTCACTGGACACATTCTCCAAATAAATATTTTAGCTAGCTCTATAAAGAACCCATAGTTCATACTTTTATTGCATTGACCTGACAATAATAAAGGAATGGAGCCACATTTCTTGTGATTCTCTGAGAGGTGATCAAAAATCACCACCATCACCACCACTAAACCAAGCACCAAACCCCACCAAGTATTCTGCATTATTTAAAAGGTGAGGGGGTGGGGCATTAAGTGACAGTTCAGATCCAGGAAAAACATTTCTGGAACTTGGCTCATTTCTCCTCAAAATATGTTTGTGATGAAATGAAGCATCCTACCCAAGTACATAATTTAGGGGGATGATAGGCTAATGATATACATTATCATGGCTTAAAAACAAAAAGCCTCAAAAAAACAAAAACAGCCTATATTTTAATGAAGTTTAAAATGTGAAAGAATTGTTTTAAAATGTCACTAGCATTTCTTATTAAAATCATTTTTCTTTCTTGATGAAGAAATATTGATCTGAATTTTATTTTAAAAACTTGATCTCACCTATCACAATGCTAAACTGTGTGTATCTTCATGCATGGTAATAAAGTATAATTGCAACTCAGGTTGTGAGATGAAGACAGAGTCCTTAGAAGAGATGGGAGAGAAAGAGGTGGGGCCATAGCAGTCTAAGGAGAGATGACGTTACAAAAGAGAAAAAGAAATGATAAAATAAACTTCCTTGAATTGAGTAAAGTTCTGCACAGTTGGTAATATTTGTTGTTAAAAATCCTCCCCTGTTGTCAGTGGTAAAAGATATGGTGCCCCTGCTTTGGTTTTAAGTGAAGGTCAAGTGCAGTGTAGACTTTCTTAATAGGCAAGTCAAATGTTATGAGTTCCTATACAGGAAAACAGAGAGACTCTCTGAAAGCGTTCTTGAAGTTGAAGAGAAATATTTGTATGCTTCTCAACTCTTTCCACTTTGTTTTACTGAAGTATGGTCAAATTCCTCTTGCTACGTCATTAGCTCTTTACCTTTTTTAAACTCTTTTTTCATATTTATACCATTTGTGAACATAATTGAGCCTTGTAAGAGGTGAGATCAACCTTTTTAAAAAATAAAATGCAGATTGATATTTTATTTGAAGTGCTCCAAGGACCAGAAAGTCACCTAGGAGGAGGGCTTGAGGTTGGCACTGGATAAAAAGACAACCTTGAACTAATTTTAAGGTTTGTAATTAGCACAGATCACAGTGTGGCAAGTAAAAGTTTTAATGACAGACTGGCCTAGGCCTTGAGGTAAATTATGCATAATTATTCATAACTGCTATTTTTGGCTTGTGTGATTTGTCCTAGACCCCTGCCTGAGGAAACAATTTGAAATAATTAGTGTACTAGTGCATTGACAATGATGAATGTATTGAATACTTTTTGTAGCCAACATGGCTCTTGATAAGAAGCAGATAACTTTGGCAACTGTAGCAATTTCCACTGATTCCCTTTAAGTATAAAGTTCGTCTTTTCTGCTTTCTGAAAAAAATATCTACAGGTTGTTTTATAAATCATTCTTTGAAGACTTCAATATTTTAGACGCTGGGCTAAAACACAAATGAACACACACAACGAAAAGATTGTGTGTGGCTATAAAACTTCTAAATATCTTATTTATTTAGACCCATTAAAGACTTCTCTTTTAACAGTTTTAGAGTTCATTATTTGTATTTATGCAAACATAATGTATTTATGAAAACATAATGATAATGGGCATAATTCAGTGGTTTTCCTCGCAGATTAGATAAAACAGGATTTAAAAGTAGTTAGTCATATTTTTCTAAATGTGTATAATGTGAGAACAAAACGATATCTAGCCACATGTTAAATTTCTAGTTCCAGGAAAAAGAATCCTGATATATATATGATACAAATGTATATATGATATGAATGTGTATATATGGTATGAATGCAATCATATACATTAACTGAAATAGCTAAACTCGAACAATTCTTGTGTACTATCAGAAACTGAAGCCCACAAACCAATGTTTTAAATGTATTGTTCCTAGGTTGCATGGTCATTTTTTAAGTTAAAGAAATAGAAACCCAATATATTCACAATTTTCAGTTGAATAGACACCAGCAATTCTCTTTGTCATTTTTGACTCAGGTTTGGACATCCAAGCCATCTTACCTTTTGGTGAAAAGTTAAGTTCATTAAGATCAACAAAGCTCAAACTTAAACTTTCTTTTTTAAATTTCATAAAGTATTCAAACATGGAATTTCCATATCACCTTTGAAACTATAACTCTGACTTAAGTACATTTTATCACTCTCTTCATAATATACATAGTTCTCTATTTTAAAAATGGTTTCATAGGACATTCAGAATTTCAGGTAAAAACTCAGTTTTTTTCTTATAGGTATTATATATATACAATTCAGGTAGAAAATTATATTCTTATTACATAAGTAATACAAATTGTGACATAGTTGTGGTTCTAAAACAGTCTATTATAATGTTGTCATTGTTTATTATATTTGAACAACCTCCCTAAATTTTAATGATGCTTACCTTCATATGTAGAATCAACCAACATGTGAAATAACCTGCATATAAAAGATATTGGCACTTTTTTACTGATTCTTGCATATAATTAAATAATTTTCTTTTGGAACTGCCAGCCTACATGAAGGGGTAAGGGGTTTACATGTTTGTGATTAATTGGTTTTTTTCTTTTCCTTTTTTTCTGGTTAACTCTCCTGCCTTATCAAGTATTCTGGATGCTGTGCCCGGGAATTTGAAGATGCTTTTTTGGTTTTGTTTTTTACTGGTTCATAAAGTCATAGAAATAAAGGCATCTTGTGAATTTATAGCCCTACCTTTTTATCCTTTTATTTGAAACCTAAGAATAGTATAGGTTCTATTGCATAAAGCAAAGCATCTTGTTTACCTAAAAGTCATTGTAAAGTAGGGTCTGATTAAACCAAATTCATGGCCATCCAGTTCATTGTGATTCACAGTCAACTCTGTAAAGCAGAGAAGAACATTCCCTGTGGGTTTCTGAAGCTGTAAATCTTAAGGGAGTACAAGTCTCAAATATCCTCACCCAATCTGCAGGTTTGTAGTTTTGCAATTGGCTGGCCAGCACACAGGCCATTCTGCCACCAGAGATCTCAAATAAGGATAAAAACTCTTGGCGACATAATGAGTGGCTTTGGAAATCAAGAAACTTTTATTGTGGTCATTGCTTCAGAAATAAGACTTTTAGTCACAAAATATTTTTAATTTTTGAGGGTTACACTCCAGGCCCTTTCTATTTCATTTCTCTCATGTGTAGTAAGGTTATATCTTATTCTAATTTTACCACATTAGATCAGAACTTTTAAGGACATCTTCTCTTGGCTGTCCATCCTCACAGGAATGAAAGAGTAGTCCTATGGCAGTGAAAATTTTGAGTACTCTTTGAATACTTAAAATTAAGGGACAAAGTGTAGTTAAAGCTTGATTGCATATGACCCTGTGTCATCAATGGTTTGCCTTTATGCCTCTGAAGATACAGAAAATGATATGGGATTATTATTCAGACTCAGTGCGATCCTGAGCCTGAATAAAATGGAGAAGTATTGACTCCTACATATAAAGGATGAAAAGAGATATGTTTCTGTATTTAATATTTCTACCTGCTGCTGCAAGACCCAAACTCTTGGGAATGTCATATTATTGAAATTGAAAATAAAACTGTACATGAATGTATATGAATGCTATTTCTTTAGGATTGAGCGCAGTAGTTTTCTTGTCTAACCAGTCATTACAAAAAGAGGTATACTTGATACGAGAAGCATGTGTTCAGTCTACATGAGCATTTTACAAGACATGCAATCTGGTATGACTTCTCAGCTAAGCAAAGGTAGCGACACTTTGAAAGGATTCCGCTCTCTGACGGGGTTCTGTTTTGCATCATCTTGTGGATAAGCAGTGCAGGGTGGTACAAATTAGCTCTGACATCACATGCAGATTTTCACCCTTTGAATTTATGGCAGTTGTTTAAAAAACAATATGAAGAAGGAAGTATTTTATCCTCTAAAATAAAATGAAATTTCATATGAGAAGCTTAACTACTTCTGTGGTAAATTCCTGGTGATGAGATTGAAAATAAGCACATCATGTTTTTTTTTAATTCCTCTTCTCTTGAAAGTTAGGCAGATTCAATTTCTTGGCAAAAGCTCAATATTGAAATCTATAGGAACAGGAATTTTTCAAACTGATTGAATATCACTAATCAGCACAAAGAAGGAGCTGTTGTCTCTAAGTCAGAGGCAATGAATTTTGACATTCCATGTAGCATGCAGTACATATGATAGCATTCTTTCTTTCCTTCTCATGGAAAAACAAATTGAGACTTAATTTCAAGGTTTATGTCAAAAGAATATGATTGGACATAGCATTTAAAAAAAGATCTCTTACTTGTTATGTTCTAAGAAAATAGTGATTGATAAAATAACGGCTCAAGAACTTCCTTAATTTATTAATTTCTTCACTGTCTCAAGGAACAACCTGAGATTCTGTTCCAAATCTTATCATTTATGTTTCCAGGTGAAAAGCTTTTGCATTTTCCAATTAAAAAAAAGCTGTATTAATGCAGATGTTCAAGGTTCTAACAGAGACACTGTGAAATTCTGCTAAAAGAAGCAGTAACACATAGTACGGCATACACCATAGAACTGTCATGTGATTAAATGAGTTTAACCGATGATCTAGCTTTATTGCAACACTCATGTCTCATGGTGAGTCTCATGCAGATGTGCATACCATTGATAACAAAAGTTGCCCTTGGGACACTTGGGTAAGTCTGACTTTCATAGAGCACTCTGGTTGGGTGGAAAGCAGTTTTCTGTGTGGTAGATGGCAATTTCTGTGTTTTGCTTTTTGTTTCTTCCTCCTTCCTAACCAACAGACCCCTCCCTCCCCTCTCCCTCCATGCCCTTTAAGTCTGAAGCCATCAATCCATGTATTTAAGTGTCCTTGGAAACTGAGAGTAATATGGAATGTTATTAGCATATTGTTATACATGCTAATGGCCTGACACCAGGATGGGCTTTTTCTTTTCTGGGTGTTGTTGTGAACATTATGAGTTTAAATGGGGGAAATCTTCCCCATTCAGAGTGTGGCCCTGGCCCCTCATTCACATGTCAGGAGCCTATTGTGTGCCCAGACCCTGTCAGAGGCTGCGAGATGCTTAGTGGCAGCAGCTTGCCATTGAGAGCTGGGAAGAAGGCTGTTGAGATGAGGGAAAGACTGGCACAGACAGACAGGTGGTGGCCAACTGGCCAGTAACTGACAGACAATTTAACCTAACGAGTCTGTACAGTTAGGCCTGTGTTATAAAAGGCCCACATGTGTCCATAGCAAGCTTCATTAACTCTTTTGGCTGGGGCTGTACTCCTCTGACATATTAATTAGTTGCAGTGCTCTCTCATATTAACGTTAACCTTTCCATTGGTCATTCAATTCAAGTGGATCCTTGGGAAGCTAGGGAAAGGCAACGTATGCAAAATTACTGGGAAATTTTTCTGTAGTGGAAGGGAAATATGCAAGGTCATTAGGAGGATTTTATATGAACCTCCCAATATGAAATGAAAAAAGCCATCGGCAGTTCACTCAGAAAGGTGGTTTATTCACTATTATTAACACAAGAGGACCACTCAGAAGATGCAACTGATAGAAAGGATGCTTGCTTGTCTCCAGTGTTTGTATCGGAAATAAAGGAAAATGGAATATTTTCATTTTTTAACGAAGAAAGTAACCTCATTTTGGATTTATAAATTGATTCAGGGTCTTGAGTGGCTTTCAGAAAAATTTTAATATCTTATTAAAAACAACCTACAAGTGTTTAAAAAATGTGAAGAAGCTCACAGTACTTAAAATCTACAAATGCTTCATAATGACCCTCTAGAGAAGGGTGGAAGTAACCCTCAGCATTTTCTACTTTGTACACCTTATAGAAGCAGTCCCTCCTGCACAGTGACTGGTAGGTTACAAGTGCCAAACTGTTTGTTAGCAGGCAGGCCTGGTAAGGACTGTGTCACCAGGCCACCCAAGATAGAATTGGTGTGCTTAAAGAAGTAGGTGGAAATTCTTCATGGTTTTTGAATCCCATTTTTCACAAGTTTTTTGAAACCCCTTCATATATATAAATATATATATATACTTATCAAGAAATGATCATATGTTATGTGCAATCCTGTTAATTACATTGCATAATACAGGGTGTATCATCTGGAATATGAGTATAGATATATCAAGTATTTAATGCAATGATGGATGAACTAAATTTGCATTTTTCATTTGTTTTACTTTTTAAAACACTTCTTGGCAGAGGCATGCTAAAGAACATAAATTGATTTATACAAGTACAAAGGCCAAAAATACATTGCATTTATCTACTTTCGGTAAGTAATAAATCTTTAGTTATACACTACTTTTAAATTTGCACATAGATTAGTTTTGCCCTTCTAGTCCATTGGAAGAACAAATTATGTCTTGCTTTATCACTTTACATATTGTATTTTTCCAACTTGTACTACATGTTATATTATGTTTAATATACACAAGAGAATAAGTACAGTGTGTTAGTTGTGTAGTTATTGGTAAATATCCAAGTTTGTTTTAGTTGTAGTCAACCAAATGCTCTAGGAATAAATTTGCCACCTTTTTGTTGTATTGTTAGAGGGAGAAAGACTGTATTTAAGCCCAATAATAAACTCTGTCACAGTTCTACAAGCTTAATTACATAGTTCCCAGTAGTAGTTTGTTAATATGCCTCATACTTAGGCTGTCTCTAAAATACACTTATCTCTGTCTGTTTCTTGTTATGTCAACTGTTACAAAGAGTGGGGGAGGATGTGTGGGGCTGCTAAGCACAAGGAAGGCAGGACTAAATTCACAGGGCCATCCCAAGATTGAGCTTAGGTTATCTGTATTGGTTATGATTGATAGCCACAGAAGCCATATAAAAAGATCATTATGAATTGAAATCATCATTGTATATAGATAACAGATACTGATATATAGTGATACAGATATAGTTAGAAAAATAAAACTATATGCATCACCTCAACAGTAACTCTCACTACACACACATATATATGAGTAAATATATAGAAATAGTTAGCTATATTCATATATGTAGGTACATATAATATCTGTGTAGGTAGATATTGTAGCTTCAGTTCATGAAAATGTTACAGAATAAATCACTTTATGGGGTTTTTCTGACGGCATTTTCAGTGGCCATTGAAGAAGTTCTGCTAATCCAATTGATGGATAACATTTAATCAATGGTTTCAAGGGAGAAAGATGTGGTAACTTGCTTCTGTAAAGATTATATCCAATTTTAGTATATGTGCTGCTGAAGCAAGCACTGTAAAGATTATATCCAATAAAACTCTTTGGAGCAGTTCTGTCCTATTTCATGGAGTCAAAGTGAGTTGCAAATGAATAGAGGGGATATGCACCACATACTTATTGCATCACTATTCACAACAGTAAGATGAAAACCACCTACATGCTCTTGAGTGGAAGAATGGATAAATAGACTTTGCTACATAAACACAATAGAATACTATGCAAGATTAAATAATGAGACATTGGTGAACTCGAAGCATTTCTTCACACAGAATTTACTAAAGGATATTATGCTGAGTGTGATTTGTCAATAACACAGTACAAGTATTTTATCCAATCATGATTTTAAAAAATCAACAAAAATTTTCCACAAGCCTCCAAAACAGGCCTTGGTGATGGGAGTTAAGAAGGACAAAAGGAAAGGGGAACAATAGATTGGCATGTAGGAAGATGTGAAGATGAATACTCAACAAGAAGAAGGTGGAAGAAAAAGATAGCAATCAGGCAATCCATTGAAGGTTTTCATAAGGTCAAAGATAATGCAGATAAATTTCCCCATATATTCAATGGTCAGTTGTCATTGGTCTGTAGAAACAAATGCATGGATTTTTTTGCCATTTTCCTCTTTAGGGAAGTTGATGGGTGTGCAGAACGAGATTGGTCATCAGTCGACATTTCACCTCTTGTGAAATGAGAAAACCCATTTGCACTCTTGAGTTTTTCTCAAAGCATTGTCCTTGTAAGCTATGTCACAACGTTTTCTATGACAATTTTCCCCAGCAGGAAACAAAATTCCATAGCTGCATGTTCTTTTCATAAACCGGCCATAGCAATAATTGAGGTTCAAGCGAAACTGTTTTTATGAAAAATTCACTGTGACCAAAGAGAACCTTCCCAAGTGATGAATTAACTCAGAATGAGTTGTTAGAAGCTTGCTTAGTAGGAAAAATGCTTGCTATAAAAATTTTACCCAGTGAAGTTATTCTTCCATTTTTTGAGGGGATACCCCTTCATATATGTCTCATACCATATGCCTTTTGTTTGTTTGTTGTCTTACCAAGACTTCCTTGAGAATTGATTATGGATCCAGGAAAATGAAATTCTTAATAATGTCAATATTTTCTCTATTTATAATAATGTTCTTGGTCCATCTGTGAGGGTTTTTTTTAATTTTTGAGGTGTAATCCATACTAAAGATTATAGATTTTATCTCCGTGTGTACGTTAATTCACTTTCATTAAGTAGAGTTGTCTTCCACATATAAAATATTAATAAATTTTTCTTCAATTATGGTACCAAATTCTTCCTATATTTCAGCTTCTCAAATTGCTTATACTCAGCCTACGGGTTGAGTAAGTTCAAGAATATAGGCACGGATAGAGGCTCAGCATCCTCCTGGTTGAGTTAGAATAACTGTCTATATATTGATTCTCCATGTGCATCATTAAAGTTTCTGGAATTCTCCTTAGTCAAAATAATGTTCATAAATTGCTATGATTTACGCAGGTGAATGCCTTTGCATAGTCAGTAAACTGGAGATAAACATCTTTCTGCTGTTCCTTGATTTCAGCCAAGATCCACCTGCCATCTGGCATGATTTTTTCAAGCCCTTTTCAGAATGAACACTAAAATTAGCTGCTGCAATCACTTTTGAATGATTTTATGTGTAATTTTACTTGCATGTAATATTTATGAAATTGTCTGATAACCTCTGTATTCTGTGGGATCAGACTTCTTTGGAAGGGGCAGAAAGTGGATCACTTCTAATTGGTTTGGTCTCATAGCTGATGTGACCTAATTAAGCACAGACTGTTGCTCATTTCTCTTTATACAAAACTGTAAAAGGTGATGACACTAGACTTTTTTTAAAAAATAGAAAGTTATAGTGTTTTTGCAGTTTGGTTTTGACAGTTTTACCTGAGGTAATAAATAAACATGAGCTGGTTGTATTTGGCAATAGCATATTATTTTTCCATATGCCTTTTAAAATTTATACGATCTAACATAGTGCTTAAACAAGTCACAGGTGCCTACACTTGGTAATTTAAATTATGAAAATTATTGGTGTTTCCAAATACAGTTTGCTCCAAGAAAGTCTGGAGATCCTTTAAGGTGGAAAATTGTCAATATTTGAAGATAGAGTTTATAAAGTCTTGCTTAGAGTGTAAGATAATTTTCATGTACATTAATTGAAGCTCTTCATCTGGGGTTGTGGCTTAGATGTGCCATGTAAATCACTGGTGTTTATTAAGGCATATCACCCCAAACTAGAAACATAAGAGAGGGTAAGCATGGCTGTATGTGAATGATTATTTTGAATCATGTTGAAATATTAATGGTTTAAAACTTTTTCATTTATACTCATTTCCTTCAGAAGTTCTAAAGCATCATTTCTCAATATTCTCAAAGTTATCCCACTAAAACCATCTGTGCATAATAATTAATTAGCTTACTTTGCTAAAAGAATTGATTTCTCTAAAAATGTATCTATACACTCACATTAAATCTATATTTATTTTATTATGTCCTGACACTAGTAGTGGGAAATAATGAAGAAGAGGGAGGATAAAGAAAAGAAGAGAGAAAGTCAGTAGGGCAGAAGCACTCATTCATATTTAACTTATCCCCTAATTTATTTAATTTTTCCATTTTTATTGCCTTACACTTTATTATATTGACCACTCTTACCCCCATTTGATGATATTTGTTTTAATCCAGGAGGAAGTTGCAGGATACTTGTCAAAGTATTCTAATTTTCTAATACAAAACCTAATTTTTCTCTAACATATTTTATTAGATTTTCTTTGGTATATAAAGTTTAATACCTTCCAATTTAGAGATATTAGTATAATAACATAGAACTAAGAATATAAAAGCTGAAGTTCAAATAATTAACTTGAAAATACATTTTAATGACATACTTTTTATTCTTTTGATAGTCATTTAATTTTCCTTTAGTAGATTAGCTTATGAAAATGAGCATAATAATAATTTTTTAGAGAAAATATTGTCAAGCACTTCATAACTATTAGTTGCCTTAAATTTTATTTACGCAGGAGGATTATAAATGTACTTAACTCTAGCCATATAATTAAATTCATATTAAATATTATTTACTGATTATGTATGCAAATTACTTGTAATTTATCTTGAATAACAAATAGGAAAGTGAAGTGGATTGAAATTTTTATGATGGACTTTCAAAATATAAGGTTGCAATTTTTGAAGCACATTAAAATATAGATTGATGTTTCTCTTAGTAGTTCAGACACTTTTGCTGCAAAAGTGTACAGAAAACATATGTTCTCATATGAATCTACATGTGAACACACATCAGATTTCCTGGGCATGCTGACTGGTGGATTTGTAAAACAAGTGACCAATGTTAACATAATATGTGTGTGTCCTATTACTTTTCATAATCATTATTTTCTTAAATATTTTGAAAATAGTTCTTTTTCTTATGTACAGATCCTCATCTAATAAGCATTTAAGCATGCTCCATGTTTTTATCAGCTATCTGCCAGCAATTCTATGGAGCAAATCTTCAAAAGACCCTTGTCTAGGTGTTGAGTGTGTCTTAGTGTGCACCAATAACTGAGTGTTGAAATTTCAGGGGTGGTGGGGGAAAAGCTTGGAGTGACTAAAAGTGTGATGCCTTGGATTGCCTGTCCATATTTGGAACCCAAATAATAACAAAAAATTCAAAAAAAGGTTGATCTCATACATCTGCCTTTTCTGATTTAATATTCTCTCTCTCATCCATAAGATTTCAGTAAATAATGTCAAAGACTGACATAGTTTTACAATACAATGCAGATGTGAGATGCTAGTTTTCTACTTTCATTTTCTTTTTTATGGTTGATTTTTTTTCTTTTAAAAAGTCATTTTATTGGGGACTCATGCAACTCTTATCAATCCATATCAAGCACATTTGTACATTTATTGTCCTCATCATTCTCCAAGGATTTGCTTTCTACTTGAGACCTTGGTATCAGCTCCTCAGTTTTTCCCCTTCTTCCCTGCTCCCCTCTACTTTCTATACCCATGATAATTTATAAAATTAGTATTATTTTGTCAGATCTTACACTGTATGATGTCTCCCTTCACCCATTTTTCTGTTGTCTGTCCCCCAGGGAAAAGGTTACATGTAGATTCTTCGTCAACACTTTCTTTTGATACCTTATTTTAAAAAAGTCACCAATTCATTTTGTGATTTAATTTGTACAAAATGACTTTGAAAAGAAAGACAAACAAACTAGCAGGAGATTTTTAGAGTAAAAGTAAAAGATAGTATTCAGTTGTTAGTTCAAATGAATGATTGCCAATTGATACATTGTTTTATCACAGTATACTGAACACCTCCTAGGGAAGGGATTTAGATCCTTATCACACCCTCAATGTGCTTTTTGTTTCTTTTTTTTTGCTTTCTGAGTTCCTGCTCTATCTCCTACTACATGGCCTCAATTGAACTTGCTCACTTTACTTCTCTCCTCTTCAGGAAGTGTGTGATTCAAGTAAATGCCTTTGGTTTGCTTAAGATGCGTGTGATGTGCAGGCTTTTCAAAAGAAGGACAGGTTAACACCTCTAGAGTAAAAATTATAAATGTAATAGAAAATAATACTCCTATTAAAGAACCAAAGTATTAGATAAGATTATAAGAAAGTGGATAATACCAATAACTATAATCCGTGGATATTTTAATTTTCAGATTCACCATTGAACATGAATGTTCTTTGTGCATAAACTCTAGTAATTGTGTACAGCTATTTTATGAATCTCTCACAATAAATAGTCTAATCCATGAATTATATTGTTCATTAAGAATGAATAACATATGAGAATATGATATAATTATAACTAAAAAATTATATCTTTATGGACATTTTTGTTGTATTTTACTTATTATAATAGACTTTTAAATTTGACTTGAACTGAAATGTTCCTTTTTGTGCTGCCATAAGGGGAAACCATATAAAAGTGTTGTCTTACAGAACATATGATTATACACATATTATATTTGATAATAGATTAGAAATGCAAGTCTGGCTTTCAGAATAACATGGCATTGTAAAGATGTGCCAACTGTTTGAAATAATTGTTTTTCTGAACTTTTAGCTCTTGGAGAATAAGGACTCCTCTCAAGCCTTTATTTATTGCAGTAGATGATACACTATTTTTGAAGTTTATACATAGGATAGAGCTGGTTTTTGATGTTAGTATTTATGAATAACACTTTTCAATAAGTAAATATTAATATTTTCAAGACCTTTATACTTTGAAGCATCCATATTATTATTAAAAGTCCTCCAAGTGCTTTTATTTCCATCTACAGGGATTAAGTATGGCCATATTGTCTTTTAAAGAAATTATTTAAAAGAACTAAAGAGGACATTTTATATCAGTTTCTGCCTATCAGTGGAATCTAAATCTTGACCCTTAAGTATAATTGTTTAATGATAATATTTACATTTATTTGTAGCCATACTCCAACTATCGCTTATCACAATCAGAAAATCATTAACTATTTGCAATTTAAATTCTGTATAAAATGATTGTTACTATGTCAAATCTAAGTCAAGAGGTGCAATATAACTATATCAAGTCTATCTAACACATAATACTTGGTACTTTCTTTTTATCCCCATCCAAACATTAAAAATATATTATTATTTTTAATTTTCTTCTGTTTTGAATTATTTTGTGTTCTCCAAATTTTGCCAAAGGTCTAAATGAACATTGTGAAGAGTATGAAAAGGCTGCATTGATGTAAGAAATTAAGCTTACCTCACTGTCTTTCTAATACACATACTGTACTATGGACTATTGATATTTATAATCTTTCCCTAAATTGCTCCATGAGACTGAGGTTCACACAGTGTGAAATATTTTCAGTAAGCTTAATTTAAAAAGCAAAGGTAGAACTTATAGGTGGGTCAGCCAATTGACAATAGTTCTGATATTATAACATACCTATTTCATCAAAAAAGAAACAGGGAAGCCCATAGTTATGATCTTTAATCCAGGCAGTTACAAGGAGAAAGGAAACAAGTGTAAAGTTGAAATCTTCTCTCATCTTTTCTGTATGGATTGAGGTCACTGATGGGCAGAGCAGGAGCTGTGCGGTTAAGTATAGTGAAGAGAGCCTTTGAGCCAAGGACAAGTGTTATCTCCAAATAGTGCCAATATTTTCACACTGTAACTATGAAAAAAATGATAAGAAGCCATGGACAATGAAAGCTTTATCTGACTCATTTTTTTCTTCCTTTTTCCCATTTACTCATCGAGTTACAAATGTGTGGTACCAAGTCAAACACACTTACACTTGTAGATACACGCCACCAGCAGGGTTTCATCTGTGCTTCATGCTGCGGTTTGGTGAAAAACCCTCTCATGTGTGTAGTTGTTTTCATTCTTGAGCTTGTCACAGCATGAACTCTATGTCTCACTGAGAGCCGCTTTTTAAAATTTTAAAACTCTGAGACTTAAATGCTAAATAATTTGAATGTCTCAATATGGAAAAATAGAACCCAAGTATGGTTTGTATACTCATATCAATTCCTGTTATCAAAGAATAGATAATTACAGTAATAGGATATGATCTTCAGTTGAGAATGCTTAGAAAAATTATTTTTTATTCCTGTGTTCTTCCAGAGCAGATCGAATATATATGTATATATGTGTGTGTATATATATATTTCTAACTAATGCACTTTTTCTTTCAATATTTTGGAAATATTTAAGACAGATGAGTCTTGAATATGGAACTGTTATAGTATAAACTGTTGGAGTATATATAACTCCAAAAGCGGATGTATTTTTCTGCTTTAAATTTCCCACTATCCCATAAGCAGAGTCAGAGGTTAGTTTCTCTTGCTTGTCAAGACTCCATATGCTTAAGTCCCTAAAGGGAAATGAACCCACACCCTTACATTTGCAGCCTATACATTTACTGACTGGCTAGGGATAGGAACCCTGGTTAGAAAACCATAGCTTTGCGATGCTAAGGTCAAATGTTGCTTTGATTTCATGTTAATTCTACAGTAATCAGCAAATTAAACTAGGGAGAACTTGCACATATATGCAAAATGCGGGGTATAAAAAGCAGCAGTTTTGGAGTATTAGAAAGCCAAAAGAGGTTCAGGTTTGCCTGACTTGTGGTGCAGCTGATAAAATAACTGGACACCTTCCAAGATCCCTCAGCTCCAGCGTGGTCATTTATTTTTCTCTGTCATTTTTTTTTCCAGGAAAAAAAAAGAGCCTTTTCCTATTAAACTCTGAGTTGGAAAACCTGTATTTTATATGAAACAAAAACATTTTTTCTGTATGTGAAATGCATATGGAAATACTCCAACAAGTTCAGATTATGTAATTTGTTAAGATTTAGTTATATAGTAGGGGGATGAAATAATTTCCAAACAACTCATTAGAGAGAGAGAGATTTTGCTTGCAATCTATCTATTTGACCAAGATATTAACACACCCGCATTAAACAGAACATTTTCCATTTTCTTTACCACTTACTGTGGGCCTGAACTGATGCTACAGAAAGAAGACTTAATTTTTTCCCTTCTTTGGATTAAAGCATGTTTTCTTTTTATTTAAATGCATGTGGCCCTTTATATTGAATCCATTTTTATTTAACAGCTTTGAATTATCTCCTTACTTCACTATTTATTTTATTCTCTCAGTCTATCTTTTGTGCTATACCACACAGATCTCATTCTTTGTCAGCTCCAGATGAATTTACATATATTCACTGAGTTTCTGCCTTGTCATAACCAGAAAAGATTTTTTTTGAAGCACACAGCACAATTCTTGAAGAATTTTGAAGCTAATTTAATAACTATTATGAAGCCAAACAAACTCAATGAATAATAATTTATAGTCTAATTATTATGATTTCTACTGCAGAATTATCTGTCCTCTATCAAATGCATACTTCATTAAACACTGTCTCATGGTATTCAGTCGTGTATGCTGATGACAATGTTTGAGGAGACAGCCAGCCATTCAAGTTAATTTATATGTGAGCTGAGCAACCAGCTCAGGGAAAGTTGCAGTAATATACACAAAAATTTATTAATTAAGACAGTGGAATAGAGATGACAGTGGAGAGAGAGATGTTTAATAACTTCAATCTGTGGTTCCTCAAAGCTGCCTGAATTTGTTTTTAGTGCTAAAATCAATAAACATACCACAAATATAATAATTTAGTAGGGCAAGACATCAAAGCTACATAGTTTGTGAGGTACTGTACACAAGGCAAATGTAATGTTCCTTGTTTAAAATTTAAATAGATACATTAGAACATTAAAACAAACACAAGCCACTTTAAGTAGAGTGCACTATGCACTGTTACAAGTTGCATGCTCCAGAACCAGCCATGCGTGATATACTTAAGAGTGAAGGTCCCAAAATCAGACTTGGTTCACCAATTCCTTGGGAATCACTAGTCTTTTTCTTAAGGTTTGCTGTGAAATAATGCATGCAATTCATATGTCCAAATATAGGGGTGGAAGCATGAGGACTGCTTCTCAGTTACATGGCGACAGTCTCAACCCCACAGTCAGATGTCAGATAACCGGCCGTCACATCACACACAGTGGTGGCACTTTACTGCTGCTGGCACCTCTAGTTGAGAATCTTCTTTGATAATAGTTTCTTCATATCCTAAAAAATGCTAAGCTTGGGATCATATAACTGTAGTGCTTTACTCTCTGTAGCACAGACAATATGGATATTATTCTTTAGTCAGTTCTCAAAATTCAAGTTTATCAGCGTATTCTTTTAACACTAGACATAGCCTTATCAGTTGGGTGTATGGTATTTTATAATCTGAATATACGTTAAATTTATTCCTCATTTAATCTACATAGGTTGATAAAATTTCTAGTAGATGATTTCATGTAGAAACACTCATGAAAAATCCTGAAATACTTTAAAAATAAAAAGAGTTAATTCACATATAAAATTTTAGTAAGGAAAAGTGCAGCTTTTTATGAAACTTTATCATTATTTGCTGAATCTGAGTTTTTATCTCTTTCTGTTTAGATATGTTGGTCTATTTTAGAAATAATAAATATAGGTGAAAATTAAAACAAACTATATCAGCACATTTTCTACTTCTGAAACAATGTCTGATATACTCCCCATAAATTAAAAAAAAATCAACTATGCTTTTCAAATATCTCCTGCCATTATTACTTTGTTTTTAAACACTTTCAATGAAAAACCTTTGTGATAAATATTTACACAAATAGTTGTGAAAAAACATTTGTGTTTGGTCTTTTTATTGGAAGGCACAAAGTAGGAGAGGCATTTTGAACTAAACTTTGTTTGCAAATATGATTTCCATTTTAGAATTGGAAGGAATAATTCTCAAAGTATTAAGATTCTGAATCATTTAATGACACCCAAGTTTTAAACCAATTTTCTAACCAATTTGATAGTGTACCTAAAAGTAACAATTGAGCTTCTCAGTAATTATATATATATGTATACACACACACACACACACACACACTCACGCATGCACACACACTCTCAGGGCCCCAGGACGGTAAAATTGATCATACTCAACTAATAACAGAGGTTAGCAGTTCAAGTCTACTCAGTGGTGCTTCACTAGAAAGATTTCACAACTTGCTCCATGGAGAACAATTCTATTCTCACAATCATAGGTCAACATGAGTCAGAGTAGACTCAATGAAGGAAATATAATTTTATTTATGAAATATATACATGTACCTCTGACTATATTATTTACACCAAAGACACTAGAATTTAGATTAAATATAAATTTAAAGGAGGATCACATAAATGTGACTTGAACTTATAACACAAGGGGGCTACAAAAGGTTGAATTAGAAGATAATGTGCTTTTTAACCTGAACTTTTGAAATCCCTCCTGCATATTGCTCCTGCCCTGCACACCTTCTTGATATATATTTAGGCAGTTAGACATATCCCTAATTCTTGCTCCAAGTGGCAACTTCCGAATTGTTTTTTTCTTGAGTCTGCAGCGACAATTTCTCCAAGTCACTCCGCCAACCAAATACCCTATTTCCTCAAGATGTACTGATCATAGGTGTGTTAAGATCACAGCTCCCCACAATTTTAAATTATTTTGTGCCTTTCTTGCCATCATGAGGCTTCAACCAGACAATTGTTTAGAGCTCTGAAATGGCGTTTGGAGTTACAAGACCACTCTCGGTCTACTACAAAAGCTATAGACTTTTTTTCTAGTGTGATTTAATCAAATTTAGTAACAACAGAAATTGCCTAAAGAAAACACTTTCTGGACCATATCTATTAATTTAATATTATGTTTAATGTATAAAGATTTTGTATCCCTTTAGTTCTTAACAGAAATACAGAATTTTGCATTACTCCATACATTTGTTTTTATTAGTTCAAGAAATAGCTGTGATTTCTTTAGGAATTTGGAAGTAGCTGTAGATTTTTATATAGAAGTTCATTTAGAGAATCCCATGCAGCACTTCTTGAACATAATTAATTATATTTGTAAAATGCTATGATGCCTATGGATTATAGAATTGTTATAATTCAAATGATCAATTAAATATTATGTGGAAAAAAACATTCAGGGAAAACATTTAATAAACGTTTAAGTGTCATTTCCCATCCCCCACCCCCATATCATTTATTCAGTTAATTTAAAGTAATATTAGGAATTTTTAGTATGCTGACCTTCTGAATATATTTCACAGGGATAGTTCTTTGTATGTTAAAAATCAAAGAGTGAAAGATATGTCTGACAAAGAGTGATTGTCTTTCTCACTCTGCTTAATCTCAGACAATTAGAAATTGAAAGAAAACAGCTGCCCTTAGGGAACAATCATATTTTCCTTTGCATTCCTATAGGGAACATGAGGATAAGCATATAGAAGTAGTTGAGTGGCTGGTTGAATTGTTTGAGTGACTTCATGAAAATAGCGGGCTGCACAGCCATAGTGTCTTAGTAAAGTTCCAGGTCACAGAGAATTCTTGGCATCAAAATCATCCTAGTCTATTTGTGCTTCAAAGACCTCCATTCATTGGGTTGGTTGTTTACATTGGCATTAATCTAATTACATTCAGGTTGTTTTGAATTTTGTTTAGATATGCCATAAGTGATTCTACTTTCAATAATCATATGTGCAAATTATAAAGTAGCACTCATTGGAGGACTTTTAAAATCAACAAGCAGTGGAACAACCAGTCTTGTGTTTTTAAGGAGTATAATCCAAAATATAAACACATGCTGAAAAGCTCTTTACAAAATCAATGAAAGACACTGTACTTGTGGCATTCAGACTTTTTCATGCCAGAAATCCACATATCCGCTGTGTTTGCTACAACGAAGTGAAGCAAAACTCTTGAGAGGGGATAGTGTTGCCATTTTTTCCTTAAGGAAAGGATGATTGGAAACCAGGTGGGAAGGTAGGAATGGGAAAGCAGCTATGATATTAGAATATAAAGCTAAGCTCCTACGTCTCCTGTGATTAAATCTTGCAAATGCTCCCAAATCCTATCTCCATTCCTAACTGAGAGTTTGGGATCACCAATTCTAAAAGCATCACCTTGATTCCCATATGTCCAAGATCGGAAACAGGAGTAATAGCTTGCTTTTGAACCTGTGTTTCCTCATTCGATGCTCTGTGTGACTTCCGGATGGGTTCTCTCACATTCACTCTGTGCTTTGCCTGCCTACTGTTGGGCTATACTTAAAAAAACTCAATCTCTATTTGGATCCATGTAGGTGTACATTGTGAAGGTATCGTGCATGATCACACACTTATATTAAGGGTCTGCTAAAAAGCCAACACCTCAGAACATTTTAATGCCTTCTGATACATCGTTCAATGTAAGTACGGTGGCAATTAAAGAATCATAAGGGAGTTCAACACAATTCTAGTGTTTCTCCTGGTTCGGGTGGCACTGTTTGGTTTTCATTTTCTCTTTTCAATATATCCAACAGCATTTTAGAATTAAGGGGGGATGGTGATAGAACCTTATTTTGGTGGCCCCTAAGAGTATATTGATCTATCTGATGAGTATTCTGACACAGACTGTGGAAGTGTTAGATATTAGACTGTCTAATTATGGAGAAAAATATTACAGATAAGTAGTTTTGCATATGTAATAATGACATAAGAGAGATTTCAGGATAGATAGTAAGTTACAAAATTCCACACAGATACTGCAAGAATAGAATTAGAATTAGCTTGTGGGTCTCCCTCAACCCTCAAATATTCAAAATTGAACACAGAATTGTCTTTCATTTATTTTCTAGGGATCAAGGTTGGCAAGTCTGCAAAGTACGTGGGATTTGAAAAATGTGACTTGACTTTATAGCTGCTCCCTCTCATTTGTCATTTGTAGAGATCCACAAAATCTCCACACACCTTTCTCCCCATCCTCTTGTGTCTGTCCGGAGTTTTCTCAGTTAACACATTCACACAGTTCTGCAAATGATTATTTATGCTACGGGGGAATAGGAGGACAGTGATTTTACAGGGAAAAGTAGTTTTAACTAGAGGAAATAATGTCTTAAAAGTAAAATTTGTTTCCTTTGGGAAAGTTTTGTTTAGAAACAGTTTATCTTGCCAAATTCAAAACATTTAAAATACCATTTATGTGGTTTAGAAGCAACACCTTTCATCTTTTCCTTTTCTACTTTCCTTCTTTTTAACCTCCCTCCCTTTTCCTTTTATCCTTCTTTCCCAATATTGCACTCTCTCTTCCCCTCCCTTTCCCCTCCTCTCCCCCCTGCCTATTGTATGGTTGTATAAGGGAGAATACATGCCATAATGCTAGAATTGTGACTAGTGTGATGCGTGGTTCCATCTTCCTTTTCTTATGAATTTCTCTTGGTAACTTTCTCACACCACGGTTATGCAATGTCACTTTGTCTTGACAGCACATTGTGGCTTCTTGAAGATCTACTACTTTCTTCTTTTAAGACTATTTGCTCAGAAGTGGGACAATTACTTCTCTTTGAAATTGCATTCTCTGCCTCACATGCCCCAGGTCCTGACTAAATACCTCTGTACATACATATAATAGTGTAAATTTTACTTATCAATATATAGCCCTGGTTTGATAAAATTTTGACCAGATGGCAAGTTTACAGATATCTACAACTTATTTCTGTTTCCTTTTCTTTATGACTAAGTTTCTAAATTATTTAAAAAGAAAAGCTTATTATTAAACTCACTTTTTACTGTCACAAATTCAGTTATGTGAAATGAGAGCAAGTCAAACTTCACATTGAGAAATATTTTCTGATATTTCGTTAGTTGTGCTTCTGTAGTGCTGCCAATTACATTTATTATCCCTAAATATTAAACAGCTGGCAGAATTCCATTGTATATAAATAAGACATTTGAGACCTGGACACGTGCCATTTTATATACCGACAGCTGGTACTTTTTACAATTTCATTCAGGCTAGCAGTACTGATTACACAGTGCATCCAGTGTTTAGGTAAATGACAATAGAAAAACATGTTGCAAATTGGGAATTCTCTAGGAAATTCCATTATGCAGAAATGTAACATTTCAAAGACTTGTTGAACATATGAAATGATACAGTATCTACCTGTTTATTGATTTGTTTCATAACATAAACTATGTTCCTAATTCTTCATTTTCTCTGTAGCCATTTTGTAGACATCTGAATAGAGCAGGCAGGCAATTGAAGCTTTTTTTTCAATCCCTATTCAGATTGGTTAAAATTATTTGTTCTGATTAATTTAATCCTAAAATACCTTGAACTGAATGAGAGTGTGGAGTTTGGATCTTTATTTTGTATGGTGAATTAACTCTTTCATGCTATCAGATTTTAATTTTTTTGATATTTGCATGTGCATATCTTATTTTTGTTGAATTGCCCATATAATACCCTATCTCATTTTCTTTTACTAAATATTTTTGAGATGTAAATGTTTATTTTCCATAGATCGAGAACACACATAAGTAGTGGTGAAATTGCACACTTTTATGATAAAATCTGATAAAATATTTAATTTTAATAATACAATGCAGTAAGTTTTCATTTAAATTAAATATTTATTAAAATAAATGCTGGAATGTTAGCTATCAGTATAATAATAAAATATGCAGTTAATTCTATTGACTTTGTGTAATCTTATAATTTTAGCAGTGTTTTTCTAATATATTAAGTTATTTTTTGAAATATATGATGATGCCTGTGCATAAGAAATTTAGAAGTTACATAGTTTCATTCCCCCCCCCCCCAAACTCAATTATATGAAGCAGCAGGCTTGTCATTGTAGGCACTTAGCTGAGATAATGGGCCATGACAAAATTCTGAGGCATCAGTTAAAGAATCAGTCTAGAAAAATAATTTAGAAATTCTTGTTGGGGAATAAGCTTATTATATTTTAATTAGCAAAAATGTCTTGGAACCTCCATCCATTTTTTTGGAAAATTAAAAATATATTCTTATTCTGTATTAAGCATATCCTAGATTAAAATAAATAAATAAATGTGGAGAAGCTTAGATTTTCAATGGGCATTCCCAAACAGTTGTTTTATTTCCATAAAAATACACCTGCCTAATAAGTGCTATTCTGTCTTTATTTATTTTCCAATTTAAGTATTTGAATTATGAAAATATATGTGGATTGATTTTTATCCATAGTTACCACTTTAATATGCATACTCAAAGGTATTATGGAAGAAAAATATAGGTTAATAATTTGATAAGAATAATATAGATAAAATCTTATTCTTTAAAACAACTACAGTGGACATTTTATGGTTCAGGCAGTCTTTAATGCTTACATTTCTCACTTTATCGAAGCACTGACCCATTAGCTCATTGACTTATTTTCTTCTTCTGGGAAAGTTTTCTTCACTTCATGCTGGAGCACCAGTTCCTCTGATCTCCTCTTGTTTACTAGGAATTCCATTTAAATACCTTTGATAACTTTTTTTTATAACTTTGATTTCTAGTAAGTTATTCACTTACTCATCGAATGCACTCATCGAATTTCTTCTTCTGGCTACAGTGATTTTCTACCTAATCTCATAATCTATCTAGTAACATTCTAGTAACATAATCTATCTAGTATCATATCTTTGGTTTTCATCATGCTTCTTAAATCGAGTCACTATGGAAAGTGTGTATTGTCATCTTTGAATGTCTAATAGGTGTTACGGTTAATATATCAAAATTTCTCTGTACCTCTTCCCCATATCTCATCCGAAGATGAACTTTTCCCATCTAAAGCAGTACTTTTTTTTCCTCAAATTATTCAGATTTCTAGAACAATTTGTCAGAGGAATAGTTCTGGACCATTGGGTCCAATTATCCTCTTTCATAATACTCTCCCAGTATGTCAATCACATGAAGTCTTTCAGATTTTGCTATTACTTTCTTTATTCATTGTCTTGATCTCAGTCTCAAATAGTATCTGGCTCATGATAGGCCCTCAATAGACAGTTTTGAATGAATTGTATTTGACTGTAAGAAGCCATCTCCTTTATATCTACCTAGAACAGGGATTATATCAGGGATTAGGTAGAATTCAGTATGTGTAGCAAGTGTTTATGAGGGTAATAATTTTGAATGTTTCTCAAAAATACAGCAAACAAAACAAAATGGGAAGGATATATCCTCCACTATGAAATGAATAATGCATTTTAGGATATGATGGATAAACATGGAATTTTATTGCCTTACCATGCTCACCTTTGTTTTAAAAAGAGCTCAGCTTTTATTTTTACTAATCTGTCTACATCACTTGTTTTTTTAAATAATTTTAAGTACTCTATTTTACCCATGGGGTTATGAAGAAAGCATTGTTTGTCCTTTGTGGTCTACAATGTATTCTTGATACATTTTTCTTTGTGCAGTAACCCTATTATTTTCTAATCAGGTACAATAATGGAAAGCAAAATTTGATCTCAATTATTTTTATCTGGGAGCATATTTCAAGAGTAGGTCTGGACTGAAAACAGGCCACTCATTGTGCCGAAATTTGGATTCTAAGGCAAATTGAGTGCAAGACTATTAAAATTTCTCAATCTGTAGAAGTTCAAGGTTTTACTTTTTAGTAATTTTATGACTATTTCATATAAAGACTATGTTTTCTTCTTAAAATTATTTTATATATATCATTGAAGTACTATCAAGTCTTTAAAATTTATATTTGTGAAATTTAGTAGATTACAAAGAACTAATGTAATTTTCATAGGCTTATTGGCCTAATTTGTCTTGAGTGTTTTCTTCAGAATGGCAGATCTGTGAAAACAGGTGAAGCAGTCATTTTAGAGAGTAAAATCAGAGATCAACCACTTCACTGGGCACCTATAAACTTATCTTTTATTTAGACATTACCATTTTTAAAAAGTATGCAAATGTTGACATTAAAAACTAAATGATTAACCTTTATTTTGTTCTTTTTATTGTATATATTAAAATATATTTTACTTTCTTTAGTAAACATTATTGGGAAACTCCTGTCAGCTATTTCACCAGATAAAGAGAAAAAGAGAGGGCTGGTCAAATTTGGGTTACAGTGTTTACTAATATTTAATTTTTAGTATTTCTAATATGCAGCATTCTCTGACTCCTGATTTTATCCAGTTTTACACATTGATATGGTCTGTTGGCTTGAAGTGAATGGTTTCAAGCATGTGTTTTATTCTAGACTGACACAGAGAATTTTGTACTTCACAGGTCATTTAATTTTACCTTCATGGAAAATGTAAGTTCTTTGATGGAGAAAATGTTTAAACAAATCAGTGGGAGCATAAACAACACTAGGAGGTTCTAGGAAATTACAGAAGTGCACAGCTCAACCTCGAGGATGCATGAAATCCTATACAGACAAAGTGCCATTTGTATTGAGTCTTAGAAATAGAATGACATCTCACAGGGTAGGCACAAAGGAGAGCAAAACAGGGGGAAGGGATTATGATGCCAGTAGTGTAGAAAATTAGCACATAAGTATCTTTTTTGTAATAATAAGAATATTTTAAATTCTTTTCAAGGAAAGATGATGAAGATCAAAACAGAGGATAAGCATGATTCTGTGAACTAGATTGATGTAGACATTCATAACTAACAACTTCATGTAGGATTTCTGCGCTTTTTTAAACTACTGGTGGCAGCACCTGGTCTTCAACCAACAGGGAAATATGTTAATAACATGTTAGTAAGCTGTTTATTCCCACTCTAGATCAATTAACCAATTCAATCAGATTATATACAATCTGATATATATATTCATGATATATTTTATATAATATTCCATATTCTTTGGACATAAGATGCACCTTACCATAAGACACACCCAGTTTTTAGAGCAGGTAAACTAAAACATATATTCTGAACCAAAGAGTATCAGTATACTAAAATATTTATTAAAATAGAGCAAAATATGAGATTATTTAGCAGCATAAACTCAACAGTGGTGTTAAGTACCATGATTGGTTTCATGAGGAAGATGAATGCTGTGCTGATCATGTGACCTGACTCACATGGAAATTGCAGGAGGCAGGACTTTCTCGGAACATAAAGTAATCCACAGCATGGAAACAATAGCATCAGACAGTAAGTGGTTGCATGGAATAATAAACAAAATTCCAGGTACCATGCCTTTGGACCATTAGACACACCCTTGTTTTTTCTTCATTTTTGTTGGCGGGGGAGTGATTCTTATGGTCCAACCAATGTGGTATATAGTCTATCTATCTCCACACACACACACATCACAAATTTAGAAAATTGTTTGACCAATAAGAACGTTCAATTTATGAGATACTGGGAACTAAATTGGAAATAACATGGAAATCTGTTAAAGAGATCCTTAGGCATTCTATTCTGAAAGTCACTCTACACTATGCATATCATCCTTTAAATTCAATACCAATGATTGTTAATATTGAAAATGATTCACTCTGGTACTCTCAGATCTAGAAATGTAGTATTAAAAGCTAATAACAAGAGTAAGATTAAGAAAAAAAATATTGTGTTAATGAGTGTACATTAAGGGTATGTCCCAACTAAATCTATTGCTATCATTTGATTGTGATGCAATGCAATCCTAAAGGATGGAACAGAACTTCCACATAGGGATTCCTAGGCTGTAAACCTTTAGGGACGCAAACTGCAGCATGGTTCTCTTGTGAAACAGGGGATTAAATCAGAGATTTTGGTTCAGATACGCTGAGTCACCCAGTTTATACACAATGTGTGTGTACATGTAAACAAGGAGAATTCAAAAGTTCATAAATGTAATAAAGATATCATGTAAATGCTTCCTATGAATTTTGGAAACCCCTAAATATATATGAGATATTGCTATAGATATAGGTACATATATGTATGTATTTAGATAGGTATAGATAGATGGTAGATAGATAGATGATAGACAGATAGGTAGATAGACATGAAGGAAGGAAAGAGAGAAAAAAGTATGGAAGGAAGAACAGAGGAAGGAAAAATATTTGTGAGAATTAAGAATGAGTTTTCCAATAAGTTTACTTTAAAATTGACTGAGATATCTGACCAGAATATTTTTCTTCCATTATAAAAATGGTGGTGTTTTTCAGTGTAGTACTATGCTGTTCTTAGGAGCTGTTGAATTGATTCTGTCTCATAATGACCTTATGTATAATAGAACAAAACTTTAGCCAGTCATGAGCCATCTTTCCAAGTGTTTCTATGTTTAAGCTCATTGCTGCAGCCAATGAATCAATATATCTTTTTTTCCCCTTTAAAAAATCATCTTGTTGGGAACTCATACAACTCTTATCATGATCAATACATACATCCATTGTATGCCAAACACATTTGTACATTTACTGCCAACATCATTCTCGAAACATCTTCCTTCTATTTGGACCCTTGGTATCAGATCCTCATATTTCCTCCCCCTTTCCACTGCCCCTCTCTCATCTACCCTTAACAATTTACAAATTATCATTATTTTGTCATATCATACACTGTCCAATGTGTCCCTTAACTCACTTCCCTGTTGTCCATACCTCAGGGAGGAGGTTACATGTATATTCCTGCAATTGGTTCCCCTTTTGTACTCCACATTCCCCTCACCCTTCTGGTATCATCATTCTCACCACTGGTCCTGAAAGGATCATCTGTCCCGATTTCCCCATGTTTCTGACTGGTGTACATCCCCTGTTCTAGCTGGATTTGTAAGGTATAATTGAGACCACGGTAGTGGAGCGGAGGAAATATTTAAGAACTAGAGGAAACTTTCATGTTTTATTGTTGCTACACTATAACTTCACTGGATCATCTACTCCCTGTGACCCTTCTGTAAGGGGATGTAGCTTCACCTACCAATGGGCTTTGGGTCCCCAATCTGTACTCCCCCACATTATTAATGATCTAATTTTTAGTGCTTTGATGCTTTATACCTGATCCTTTTGACACCTCATGGTCACATAGGCTGACATGCTTCTACCTTATGGACTTTGTTGCATCTGATCTAGATGGCCGCTTGTTTACTTTCAAGCTTTTAAGACCCCAGATGTTATATCTTTTGATAGCCAGGCACCATCAATTTTCTTCACCACATTTACTTATGCACACATTTGCCTTCAAAGATCATATCATGATGGTGCAATGCAATGTTATGATTTTTAGTTCTTTGATGCCTGATAGCTGATCACTTCGACACCTTGGGGCCACCTAGCCTGGTGTGCTTCTTGCATGTGGGCTTTGTTGCTTCTGAGCTAGATGGCCACTTATTTACTTTCTAGCATTCAAGACCCCAGATGCTGTATATTTTGATAGCTGGACGCCATCAGCTCTCTTCACCACTTTTGCTTATGCACCTGCTTTGTCGTCAGTGATTGTGTCAGGAAGGTGAGCATCATGGAATGCTAATTTAATAGAACAAAGCATACTTGCATTGAGGAAGTACTTGAGTGGAGGCCCAATGCCCATCTGCTGTCTAAATGCTAACCCTATAAATATATGCACATAGATCTATTTCCCCAGCATCTTTTATCATATATTCACCTTTTTACATGCCTGTATTTAGACTTCTATAAATGCCCTTTACCCCCCCCCCCCGAGTTCTTTCCTCTATTTATTTTTACTTTCCTCTTGTTCCATGATCATGCTCAGTCTTCATTTGGGTTTCAACATTTTGTCTCTGCTATATTACTCTTGATCAATCCTTATCAGGCCTTTTACATCCACCTTGTCACTGATTTTAAAATCATTTGTTTTTCCTTTATCCCTTGGTTGGTCAGCACCATCTCCTTTTCCCCTCCTCCTCATGTCCCATGTCCCCCCCAGAACCATCAGTCCTGTTGTTTTCTCCTCCAGACTATTCATTCAGATTATCTTATCTAGATAGACCTGCAGAAATAATAATATGTGTAGCAATAAGGCATCCTAAGATGAAGCAACCACAGAAAATAAAATGATGCTAACAGCAACAAAAAAACCTAATGTCCAAAAATTGTAGGTAAACAAGTAAAAAAAACACCAAAACAAAAACCTGTATATAGTTCAAGGTCTGTTCGTTGATCTCCAGGAGTGTCCCCCAGTTGGATCTGATGGGATTCCACACCATGGTCCCAAAATATATCCTTGGCACTCCCTCGGGAACTCCATGCTCTGTCCCCCTGCTGCTCTGCTGTACACCTTTAGTGTTTTGCCATGGTGTGGTGGGTTCAGACAGAGCACAATCCCAACCCTGCTTCTCCCTTCATTGTTGTCCCTATGCATAGGGCTTTGGGTCAGTGAGGGATGTCGTGTTTCATAATGGGGCTGGCCATATGATCCTCTCTGTGCATCAGCTGTTCTGAGTAGGAATATTGTCCTGAAGGCTGGGTGGGTCAGGATGAACTCCACTTTCTCTTTCTCCCCCTTCATTTGTGCTCATGTGCTCTGGTCAAGCATGACCCCTTCCCCAAAGCTGCAGCTTCAGTGCTGTCTGCATGATGAATCAATAGATCTTATTTAGGGGTTTCTTCTTTCTTGACAATCTTCTATTTTCCTATGTATTACCATTGGTGCATCTTTTGTAAGATATTTATTTAAAGTATTTGGCGGGGTCAGATATTTCATTAAGGACTGAAGTGCACCTGACTCAGTTTCAGTCTTTCAACTGCCTCATGAGCATGAGGACGCTCGATAATTGACAAGGAAGATCGCTGAAAAGTTGGTGCATTGTAATTCAAGTGTTGAATATCCAAAAGCACAAACAGATCTGTTTGGGAAGTAGCCCTAATTAAATCCTACTCAATTCCCTCAATATTAAGTTGGATTCTTATTTTGATTTTATGATCACAATGCATAGAGCAAACTTAATATTATTTTGGTGACATCTAGCTGTAGATACCTAAAATTATGTCATTGTATGATAATAGATGGCTAATATTATGAATCATTTTTTGCTCTGACTACAGCACATTCTATATTCTTTTAATTATTATTATTATTAGGCATCACTGCCCTCTGGTGGGAGTGGGAGGCCAAGCCTTGCTGCTGCTGGATTTGAACCGCCAAGCCAGTCGGCCGCAGTCCTACACTCAATCACGACGCTACCGGGGCTCAGCCGACTTTCTATATTCTAAAGAAACTGCAACTTCCTTAGTTTCTTTAGATCAGTAGAGCTGAAAACATTGGTTAGTTGCAAATTTTTAAGCAGACTTCTGAAAACAATTTAAAAATAAATGTATTCTGGCATATCTCAGAAGTCCAGGTGGAAACACATTTAAGTGCTAATAAAAAATTTGGTGTTTTAAATTCACCTAGTGCCTCCACAGGAAAAAAGATGTGTGCTAAGTTATCATAAAAATTATGGCCTACAACATCCTCTGAGTCAGTAGGACTCTGTCACAGGGAGTCACTCAGGATGAGTTGAAATTGATTTGAAGAAGTCTAGGAACAATAATTTTGTTAATACTTACTGGTATGTATTAAAATCAACTGTGCATATTGTCTGAAAACTTAGAAAAGCAAAATTTATTTAAATAGTAAATATAAACATGCTTGTAAATCGTTGTCGTTTATTACTTTGCATGACTTTGCTTCACATTAATCATGTCCATGACAAAGAAATTTGAAGTATCACTCATAATTTGCTAGTTGAACTGTGAAAAAATACACAATTCTAGATCACATACTGGCCATAGTATTGTAACAAAATTTTCAAAAATGATTTAAAGTATTTTTCTGATGATAATTCACAAGTTCTGATTGATAGAGACCTTATTTTTATACTATGTAAGTGATACAATTTAATGAATTTATATTTTTCAAAATTAAGCATATCATCAAAGGAATTTTCCAATTTATTATCATTTTGATGATGTTATATTAATTCGTCTTTGAAATTTATTTTCTATGCTGTGTCAGGCAGGGTTCTCTTAGAGAAATCAATCAATCAATCAGGACTAGTAATTCTAGTAATTACTAGAATTAGTAATTCTTCTCATATATTTATATATAAAGAAAGGTATATAAGATAAGAAAGAAACAGTTAACTATCTATAAATCAGTACAGATTGCTTGGTGCAACTCACTTGCGTGAGACAGCTAGAAGACTGGCAGTCCTTCAAGTCTTGAGGGCCGCTGAGTAGTCCTCTGTAGAGCAATTCAGGCTATCTGGTCATAGGCAGCAAGCATCAGAGCAAGTCACCAAGTCAGCCAGATGACAGAGTCCAACAGTCCCCAGCTCAAGAGATGTATATCCCAGGAGCATGGCCAAGTAAGGCTTGAAGGAACCTCAACTCATAGCAACACAGTCCACGATTAGGTGTCCCACGGGTAGTGTTGCTTGGAGGTCGAGGCACAGGACGAACAAGGCAGCTGTCAGGTCTGAAAATCCGGAAGCAAGAGAGAGGGCGGGACTCGCCGAGCCCTTCCTATCTCTGCCCTTCAATTCATCCCGTGTGTTCATTGGCCACGCCATCACAACAGACCCACCAATCTTCTGTGGCCATGTTGGCATAACAAACCTAACCATCACATATGCCAAGTAATGTTCTTTTTAAAAGTTATTTCTATATTTCTTCTTTTTATATAAATCCTTTTATTGGGAGCTTTTACAGCTCTTTGAATGATCCAAACTTCAATTGTATCAAGTATATTTTTACATATGCTCCTTAAATATAAATAAAGTAATGTGCTTTCAGTTTCATCTGATATTATGCCATGAACGTCCATCTTTTAAAGAGCTTTAGTGTTTGGCTGAACTACACTTGATCTTAGTCTAAAGGCCGAGAAGTGATAGTGTTTGGGGATAATTGAAGAGAATTGTGATTAAAATTTTCCTACTGAATTCTAGTAGATCAGAATTCTACAAAAACTAACTTTAAAGTGTTTTCCTTGCATAAGGTAGCTGCATAAGTTAGACTAGAGATCAAATTCATGAACACTCATGTGTATAAGAAAGACTTTTATATACAAGAACAACTGTACATCCCAATTCAGTATAGTCCAAGGTCATAAGTCCAATATTAGCCCATATATATGACACCAATACATGAAGTCCTCTTCAGACCCACGAAACACATGCAATGAAGTCAAATGCAGGAGGATCACAAGCCAGTGGCTAGAAAGTCTTTGGACTGAGTGGTCTTGTAAGCATCTCAGCACTGGCAGGGTTCTCTCTGTGGCTTCACCTGCTTCAGAGGTCTCATTGCATCCATGTGGTTTGCCTGGCTCAGGGAAGTAAGATAGCGCCATGTGGCTTCTTCTCAGCAATGTGGCGCAGGAAGTAAGCCTTGTCAGTAAGCGTAAATCTCGAAGTGAGAGTTTGAGTGTCTTCTGTTTCCAAGAAGGAAGTACCAGGTTTCCCATAATGCTCAGAGGGAAGGCCTTGGCCACACACTGGTCTCATTGGCTGTGTCCAGATTGACAGGCTAGAGGCCACCCCATACTGTTAATCCCCAAATTGACACCAGATTAGGTGACTGCCACAGATAGTGTGTTATATTAATATTATTACAGGTTTCAGTGTAAGAAGAATTGAGATTGGTCATGACCAACTAAAATAATCACAGGCATTGAGTTGATTCTGATGCATAATGATCCTGTAGATGGAATTTATACAGACACAAACTGCCACATACTTATCTTGTGAACTGGATGATGGGCTAGAACAAATGACCCCTTGGTTAGCAGCCCAATTCTTCACACAGTGCACCACCAGGTTTCCTACTCACCCTCGTTGCTATTGTAAATGGGCAGTTTTATTGCATTCTGTTTACATTGATGTTTACAGCTATCTGTAAAAAATGAAAATCTCAAGATCTGTTTAGGGGGGTGATAAAATGTGTTATTCCTTCTCTGTCCCTATAGAATCCATTTACTTTTTTTCATTTGAACATTGCATCTCAGGAGACAAAAATATAAATACTAGCTCAAGTTCTCTGCTATACATTTCTCAAGCCTATGAACTTTCAGTAACTATATTGTAAAGTCATACTCTAAAATTATTTATATCCTCTTTTCTAGTTCATTCTTTTCAGTACTTATGCATATTACTCCTATATATTCTCCATTATCAACTTCATTGTTCTGAAAATTTTCCCCTATGTTATAAATGACACTGCTTTCTCCTTATTTTACTATTACTGTGGTAAAAGCTCCTTTTCCAAGCAGTGTTTATTATACTTAACTTGAAATACATTTTTCATGTGGGGATATTTCCATAGAGATGCTTTGGAAGAGCAATTTTTATAATTTTCTCATCAGCTCATCTTTCTCTCTCTACCCTCTAAATGTAAATATTTCAAAATGCAATTTCTGAAATTGCTTTTTTCCTTGCATCTTCCTCTTTTTTAATCATCTTAAACTTTCCCAAAGCTTTAATTATAGGACTCCAAAGTCTGAATATTTTACTTTCATAGCCACCCCCTGTGACTTCTAGATGACCTTCTTCACCTTCTGAAGCATCTTAGTCAGTGCTTTGTTTTGACATAACAGATTTTCCCTCACTTAAACAAAGCTCTTCTTCCTCACAAACTACTGTTACACTTTTGTTCCCTTTTTTCTGTCATTGACATTTCTAATTTTTGAGTCATTTAGCCAGATTAATGGAATATATATAAGACTTTAGAAGCAATGGGTTCTTAGTTTTGAATCTCAGCTTCATCATTTACCTGCTATTTGACTTGAGTCAAGTCATTGAACTCCTGACTAATTTGATTTGTCCCAGTTGTGAAGTGATTGATGATCCATCCAGCACACATATTCATTGGGATAAAATGATGCAGTAAAGCGAAAACCAATTATCCAATAATGTTCATTGAAAGTAGTCAATATGATTAGCAAATGCTATTTTAAAACTTCATAGAGATTGTCAGCTTTGTAAAATATTCAATTCAAATGCCAATTGTTAAACTAAAATATTTTTCCTCTAGAATATTATTCTTATTTGAAAACTAATTTATCAATTTGCTCATTTAATAAGCAAATTATGTGGGGGCTATGCTGGATGCCACCTATCTTTATTCGGCCAATTGAATTAGCTCCCATAGCCTCTCCCTTAATTTATCATAACACTCTTAAACACCTCTCTTAATTTCTGCTTCACAATGCTAAATATTATTACAAAAAAAATGTCTCTAAAACTGGTCTTTGTTTTGAATGCTGAAAAACCTTCAGCTTATTTCAAATCTTCCATCTTCACATCTCCATTTCCTTCCTCTAAGTTTCTTCTACTTTGCCCTTGCCCCAAGAGGGATCCTATACAAAGTGAACCTTGACAGTTCACATTCCTGCATAGACTAATTTCCTCCATCTCATCCTTTTCTCCTTTCAGAAACAAACCACTCTCTACCTCATGATCTTAACTCTTTCCTTTGCCTTAAGTTCTCCCCCCTCACACTGTGTCCATATTGTTTCTTTAAACATCATTTTCCCAGTTAAGCTTCAGCTCACCATGTGCCCCCCTTTTAAGGTTTGTCTTCTTTTTTTTTTTTGGCATCACTGCCCTCTGGTGGGAGTGGGAGGCCCAGCCTTGCTCCTGGAGAGCTGCTGCTGGATTTGAACCACCAACCCAGTGCGCCCCAGTCCCTCACACAACCACTACACCACAGGGGCTCAGCAAAGCTTTGTTGTCTTAAGTGTTTCTGATTAGGTCACCCTTCCTAAACTTCCCCCCACTCTCTTTTTTGTTTTTCCTTTAAGTATATTACTATATACATATATTTTACTTAAAAAAATTATGTTCTCTATCTCTTCTCAACCATATCTCTTGAAGAGCGATAGTTTATTTTCTTTTGTTCCCAGATTTCATGTGAGCATACTGACGCATAAGGTGTGCCCGCTGCTGAGGGCTATCCAAGCTCACTAGGTACAGTATGCTGGTATAATTCTTCTGCTTTTTGTAATGTTTGCTTTGCCTAGAAAGTTCGCTTCCTTCTTCCTCACTCCTTTTCACAAGTCAATTTTTCGTTTGGACCTCTTGCCTAAACATCATCACAATGCTCACGAAATGCCAATTTTGCCTACAGGCTTTTTAAAGAGAATGTCGGTTCTGCGGATTCTAGGCGTCGTCCGCTGCTTCTGAACTACCTTCATAGAACCCTGTGCACGAGGCCAGCGCGTGGTGCTTGCAGTTGTGCACCAGATCTCTGCGACGTGGAGCCAAGTTAACCACATCATCAGCATTCTTTTATAGCTTGCAAGATGTCTTTCAATCTATTCAATCCTACTATAATTTCTGACATGGGTACATTGTTTGTTTTAAACATTAAAAGCATAATACATAAGTTAACATTCTGACTGCTTTATACATCTAGAGTAATTGACTCTGCTTCTTTGTATCTATTGTATATTTTTTTCCTTTATATAGAAGTGCAAGAGTCTCACAACATTACTAAATATGATGTCTTTTTCCAGGGACTGGTCTCTCCTTATAACAGGTCCCAGTACGTGCCACAAAGTCTTGCTCTTGTCATCTTTACATCTAAGGAACATTCTGGATGTACATTTTCCAAAGAGAGTTGTTTGCTCTTTTGTTCCACAGTGTATAAGTACTTTCAGCGGAGCCCTGATGGTTATGTTTTGGACTGCTGACCAAAAAGTCAGCTACTTGAATCCACCAGCCAGTCCTGAGCTAAAGAAATGTCCTCTGGTAAACAGATACAGTCTCAAATGCCCATGGGAGTTAATTCTATCCTGTCTTCTATGTCCATCATGAGTCAGAATTGACTCAATGGTGGTGAATATAATATTTTCTATATTCTTGAAATGCGTAAAATTTATTGTGGCAACCTGACCGATACACATGTGGGTTTAATTGAAACAAATGGCTCAGTGAGGCTTGACCGATACACATGTGGGTTTAATTGAAACAAATGGCTCAGTGAGGCTTGCCTTTCTAGTTCTAAGGTCTCTTGCTTTCTTCTGGTTGGACCAAGATGCAGCTTCCTTAGCCAGTTCCCTGCTTCAGCTGGAAAGACTCACTTCTTGTGAGACATCCCTGAGGAGAAGCCATACGGACCTACCCCTGGTTGCTGTGGTAGCCATGTGGAGATCCATGCCAGTGCTAAGATGCCTACACTCTCACTGATTCGGCTTTCCTCCTGCATTCAGCGTCACTGTGTATGTTTTGTGAGATGGAGGAAGACTCTGTGGATTGGTGTCAGACATATGGGCAAATATTGGACTTGTGGGCTGGGGCAGCACTAGGTTTGTATGTTTTTTTCATATGCACTTACCCTTTATATAAAACTCTCTCTTTTACATATGAGTTTCTGTGGATTTGTTTTCCTAGCCTACCCACACTAAAACAATTCTTTACCAGCACCATAATTGAAATGCATCAATTATTCATTTAGGTCTTCTGTATTCACTATCTAACTTCCACAGCATATGGTGTCATTGAAAATACCATGGCTTGAGTGAGACGAACCTTAATACTCAAATATGTCTCTTTATTTTTCAACACTTTATAGGAGTCATGAGCAACACATTTGCCCACATCAATGCAATGTATCCTTTGATACTACTTTCATGAGCATTGATAAGAAAACCTCAATCCCTTTTGCATCGATCATAATGCTATCTGTTAATTCAGGTGTGAGGATTTTTCTTTACTTTAAATTATATTCCATATTCAAAGCTTCAAACTTTGATTTTCATCAGCCAAGTTCTTTAAGTCCTCTCTTTTAGCAAGCAATTTTGTGTTATCTTCCCTCAACCCTTATCAAAACCAACAGTAACAAAAGTGAGTTAACCAAGAATGTCTCTGATAAGGATTACAGAGAGGAGGTATAGAACAATATATGTAGCATCTTTAAGGCCATCTATACAGACAGTGTTGATAATGATGTTCAACAAATTATATGACAATCATCAACAATTCACAATTCACACATCTGGCACTAGCTCTGACAATGCTTTGTTGCTTTTTAATGAGATTCTCAGTATGTGACAATGTTCTGCTGCTAATCATAAGGTTTTCATTGACTAATTCCTCAGAAGTGGACAGCGTATCCGGTTTTTGTGGTCTATTTTTTAGTTCAGAAGCTTTGCGGAAACTTGTTCACTTTGAGTGACCCTGCTGGTATTTGAAATTACCCATGACATAGTTTCCAACATCATAGCAACACATAAGACACTGCAATATGAGAAACTGATGAACAAGTGGTGGTTAAAAAAAAGAATAGGAAAAGGTAAGGGCTCTAATCTTGAAAGGCCATGCAATTGATCATGAATGGCGAATGCTCCTGTGGAAAACAGCTGCTGCCCAAGTAGGCAGAATAGCAGGAGCGGTCTTTGTAACTTTAAACTGTGTGCCATAAATGGCTTAGTCTTCAAGCAAACTCTCTCCTGCATTGTTCTGATTATGTTAAAAAGTAAACTTAGTTATAGGAATATAGCTACTCCTTATAGATTATAATTCTTAGTCACAGTTTTATAAAAACATCTGTAAAATTTAGCATATGGTCCATACTGCTATGAGTTAACTTCATATTTGTCTGTGTGAGCGCTCCACATTGCTTTGAATGACTGTGGTGGTGATCCATTATCATATCAGGAAATTACATGACTCTCACACTGATATAAAATGTCTTGCTGTCACTACTCAGCATTAATTTCTAAGTAGTTGGCCATTTGTAATAATTCTGCAAATGCCTCTCTTAGCACAGTTCTCAGTCTAGACAAGCTAAGCCAATGTGTATGGAATATTTTCCCATTATTTTGGAGCAGTTATACTAAATTCTAAAATTACGCTTTTATCGAGCAATTTCACATGAAATATTTTTCAAGAATTGGAACATGAGAGTCTCATTGTCCTACCCCTTAATATTTCAGAGAAATTTATTCTATAAAAATTAAATACTTTTGGCTATATGTGAGCAGTAAAAATGAGAGCATGTCTGATGAATGACACAAATTTTCATTTCTAGCTTTTATGGAACAGATAAATGTTTTATTAGATGATTTTTCAATCAGATTGAGCTTTGTGCTGAAGTGATTTTTAGATAATGGTAGGCTTTATTCATATGAAATATATGTATATATGTCACTTATAAGTCTTCTTTACTATCCACATAGAAATATTTCATCATTAAAAATTAAGCCATTGCAATACAAATTACTTTTGTCTTACCTTTCTTCTTTGTATTGGCAATCTTCTCTATTCTCCAAACTCCCCACCCCTATCCCCATCCCTCAGGGATAAAAATCTTCCAAAAATTTTATCACAAAACTTTTTTTCACAATGGACTTAAACTGTGATAGCTCCATGGCATATTATAAATTATATCATACCAGTGGCAAATCAATGTCTCTGATGAGAAAGTTACTATTTTAGTATGTGTAAGCATTTTGCATCATTTAAAAATTATTTCCCCTATACCAGCTATCTAAAATTATAAATGTATTTCCCTTCATTTTCCAAATTCTTACACCATTGCTGACAAAAATAAATTCTTCTGAGTAAATTTGCAAGCATATTGTAGAAATTTATTTTCCTCTCAATTTTAAATAAAAAAATTTAATTACAAAGTTTCTGTAAATCTATAATGAGTCTAAGATATAATCACTTAATATGTCCCTTCTAGTCATAATTCCTTATGTGATGTATTATAATTCTGGACTCTCTGTGGCTATAATTCCACATTGGATGAAATTTTATGTTACGAATGGGCAGGATTAATACAGGATTAAATTTCAACTTCAGTAGAGGATTTGCACTACATAATATTCTTTGTATTCTTGGAGAAATTTTTGACACAAAGAAAAATATTGATATCTCTACCAAAGCCATTTCTCTGTGTATAAAAGCCCTCTTAGACACAGAGAGAACATCCAGCACTGTTGGAAGAGCAGCCCATTCAAGGTCTATGCAGGCTGAGAACAGAAGCAGCAGAGACTGTGGCATGAAGACATTGGAGCAGAGGAGCAAAAGAACTAGACTGAGACCAAAAAGCAAGGACAGGAAACCATGCAATAGCACCAAAGGGCAGCCCCAAGCCTGGGAAGTTGAGGCAAAGTAACAGGCTGATTTCCTGGTCCATGGGGACAGAAGACGTAAGACCAGGAAGTTGAAGCTTACAAGTTTGTGGATTATGGAGAGACTTGGCTTCTAGTGAAGAGAGGGGTAGGTGTAGATCAATGATTGTATCCTTACTGTTTACCAATCCTGACATGTGGTAACTTAATTACCTGCCTAACAGACCCCTTTGATGTGAGTTTTGTGGGTGACTTCTATGTGGTTACTGTAAAGACTTCTAAAACTAGCCATCATGTAGAGTGTAGTAGGAGGAGGAGCTGGTATTAGAATAACTAAAGGATGTTGGAGAGTCATAGCTTGTCTGAGCCCTCCTTCATCTCAATAAGGAAGATAGAGGATGCCAGACATGTCCAACTTCTCCTGCCCCATTTACTCCACGGTCTTATATTTACTCTTAGGGCCTGTTTTGGAATATAACAATCCGAATCACTTCTTTCTTAGATTCAATGTTTAGTTAAAAGAAAGTGCACTGCTGTGCTTTGCTAATATATACTTCTGTTGTGGCCTTCTGGCTGAGAAGTGTTGCTGTCAACCAGTTACTGTATCCTTAATATTACTGATTCTCACTTGTGCTTACCTCCACAAACAAACAAGCAACATGCCATGGGGAGAACCTTTGAAGTCAGAATGAAAGATGGAGGGTAGAGGCAAGTGTGACCACTGTTTCTTGGCTATAGGCAATAGGGAAGCCAGAGGAGGTGAGATATGTCCCCTTCCTGACACCATTTATTCAATTGGTGCCAGAAGTTGGGCATTCCTTCCATGTGCTCCAGACTCAAGGAACTATAGGAATTTTAAGTGAAAGAATAAAAGAGGAATGGGAGATTCTTTTATTATTATTGGTTAGTTCTTTGGTTGTTCTTCCCCCTAATGCTGAGCAATGTACAAGGTGTATTAGACTCCAGTTAAGGGAAGAAATGTCTGTGACCAGGGTCTGCTGGATATACTCTGCTAGAGGTCTGAGGCCATATGCACATGGATGGAATAGTCTAGAGAGAAGAGTATTAAACTTGGTTGCCTTAAAAGGAATGTGCTTACAATTATTTGCTTATCTAACTGTAATAAGATTATACATATTTCTCTTTACTAATGATAAAGATATACACATGTGATGGGAGTGAGTATTGGAATGTTTGACTAGAGAGAGCTTGTAGGTGTACATTTCAGGCTATAATTTTTAGATTCTTATAGAAGGGAACAAGAATCAGGATTCAGATTTTTTATCAAGCCAAAACAACTCTACCTAGAATGTTCTATGTTTGAATTTTGAAAAAGCTAGTTTGTCTTTGGAGACACCTTGGCTGGACAAATCTGGACCCATCAGAGAAGATCCCTCTATAATACTGAAAGACAAAGGCATCCAGCAAGCAGACTGGTATACTAACTGAATGTCCATCTGGATTCATTTGTTGAGTGGGATTTGGGGAAACATAGCAACAAAGAGATCTGCTGAGTTTGGACAGGTTCCATTAGATCTGCTGGTCTGCTCCACGGAGACTAGACATGAGAAAGAAGAGGACGGGCTAGATGGCATGAAGTTTAACAGTTTTTGTGGTTATTGAGCCCATGTTCAAGACAAAGCCCCAGGGAGTTAGGACTGGAAAGCGTTTTTGAAGGGGCAGATGGTCTGAAGTGAGAGGTGTCTGCTGTTACCCATTTACAAGTTTGGATGGAAGAGGCTGAACTGACCAGAATCTAAGTCCCTGAAGAAAACTCTGTTGTTGACTCTGTGATCTGGTGAAAATTATTGCATTAAGGTGACTGTCCCTGGGCTTTATTTTGCATATGCCCAAATTTCCAACTAGAATAAAGATTGTCCAGGTCAAAGTGCTTACTTGTTTTCTCAGTGTATTGGGTTGACATGGATGGGAAATTTCAAAATTGGAGATCCAAAATTGGGGAATAAAGTTAGGATGTGGATGATTTATATGCTTTCATGGGTGTCTCAAGTGAGTAGGACTAGGGAAGATCCCCAGTGAATATTTTCCCCTTTTATGGATGGTTCTGGAGATGAGAGGGCAAGATGTTGATCACATGATATGATTCATAGGTGACTGGCAACAAGTTTAAGGGTAATTGTAAATATTGTAATTGTGGAAAGTATAGCTGAAAGAGGAGTGACATTCGTCGCTGAAGTATGAAGGAGATCATGGGTAGAAGAACCAAGAGATTGCCTGAAATATAGTCAATTAAAAACCTTTCTAGCTATAATTCCTTATGTGCTGTACTATAATTCTGGATCTGCGTGTGGCTATTGTTGACTTTGGAGGGAGTTCTCTGCAACACTAATGGCAGAAATTAAGGTGAGATTAAGTCTTGACCTTGGTAAAACCAGGGCACACACCTGTTTCCTTGGGGACATGGTCATCTGAAAGGCACAACACCACAGTTCCACCACAGCCAATGTTCTGTGTACAATAGCCATCTCAGACATAGTGAGAATGTCCAGGACCATCGGAAGATACCGTTTAATAGTTCTACCTCAGTTGGGTCTGGCTGAGAACAGAAGGAATAGAGGCTGTCTCATGAAGACTACGGGAGGAAGCACAGGAGCCATGCTGACACTAGAGGCCAGGAAACCAGAAGTCAGATGAGAAGAGGAGTGTGAAGACTGGGGAACTGCGAGGCAGAGTGACTGGTGGGTTTCTTGGTCCATGCAGGAAGAGGACAAAAAACACCTGGCTGAAAGTCTGATGACCAGAAAGAAACTTGGCTGCTGGCTGAGGAAAGGTTTTGCTATACATCAATGACTCATGGTAGCCTATTAACTTTTCCTAATAAAACACCACAATTTTATCTGTGAGTTCAATGTGGTCATTGTAAAGAATTCCTAAACCAGCATAGATGTATACTGTCATGCGAGGAATGTTTGGTGGCAGAATGGGTAAAGAAAGATCAAGGTAGAAGCATATTTGATCTTTGCCTCATGGCAATTGGGAGGCATGAGGAAGTCAGATATGATCACTACTCTCTGGTATTTTCTGCTGCTTCTTATATTTATTCTGTTAAGAACACCTTTGGACATATAACCACCCAGAACATTGTTTTCTTAAATCCACTACCTTTAGCCAAAAGCACACTCCCAGGCTTTGCTAATATGTTATTTTGACATTCTGGACATTGTTGCAATTCAATTTTTGTAAAAATTTTAAGGTGCAAACTACTCTTTCAATCTATCCTGATTTTTCAGCATTTTGACTGTGCTTTATTAAATTGGGAGATTGCTTTCTAAACATTCAATAAGGCAATTCTAATACGAATTTCAAATTCCTGAAACTTTAAGCATGGACAGAAGTCATAACTTTTTTCAGTAATATAGGCCTAAAGGCCATAACCATTTCAGGTAAGCACCTTAGAGGCATTTCTCTCCTTAGACTGTGTCCTGCCATCTTATAATAGATGTTGATGCTCCAACATCAGCCATATCCCCATTTTTCTCCCTTAATTCTGCAATCAATTTGTGTAAAGAATAACTTTCTCTTTAAACAGAACAAATATTAGTTCTTCTTCAAAACAATATTTTAATCAATGTAATACTATATACAGTATGTGTTATATAAAATATAGATTATATAATCTATACTTACATAATTGATATACATATAAACCTCCATATATACTCTTGCATAAGTTGGGTTTTTCAGCACCCTTAAATGCAGTTTTGGTGGTAAAACTAGTTGCTTTAGCTGATATGTAGATCAGCTTATACTCAAGTATATATAGTGAATGTGTGTGTATATTCAAAGGCACCTATTATATAATATAAAATATTATAATAGGATATATACAATTTATAATTATACTTCATTATATGTATTAGTTCAGTTTTACATATTAAAGATGATAAAATGACATAAATATATAACTATGTACTATGAGTATTTAACTAGGCATATTAGTATATTAAATATGGTATTAAATGATCCTATATGCAATATATCAGATAATGTGTATATAACCATATATGTGTATATTTTTTTCATTGAGATAAGCATGGGGTAACTACAGGAGTTTATGAGCATAATATTTCGCTAGATGTATCTGTGCTGAACACTTAGCAACACATCTTCTCTGTAAGAAAGCATGCCTTTCCACAATTAAAATACTGGTGTGGAGTAGGTGTTATAGTCTCTAGTTTGAAAAATTAATTTTGAAATAGTTCTGAATGAGCAAAGGAAAGCATATGATAGTAAAGAACATGGATAGATAAAAGAATAATATGAATCAGTTAATGTAAATTATAATTGTTGTATGCAAGCTTGTCATTAAAGTTTTACAGAGTACATAATGATCATTAACCCTTGCAATGAAAATGTAAGTTAAGAACAGTGAAACATCAATATTTTTATGGTCTTCAAATTTCTAAGAAACTAATTTTAAGTTTTCCACGGCAAATTGTTAATTGATTTTTCTTTGTTCTTAATGTGTTCCCAATCATATTATCCTCTGCAACTCATGTATTGCAGTCTTTCCCCTGATTAGAGAAAAGTTACACTGTTTATAACCTTGATCTCTGTTAGAAATTAGCTGAAAATTCTGAGAAAGCAAATAATCACAACAGTGCATATAAAATTTAGTTACAATGATTGAGCTTTATCAAAATGAACTTTATTAGGTTAAATAGCAATGAATTATTTAAGCTATATATTTTTTCTAGTTAACCTTATGGCAAGAATGAACAAAGTTACTTTAGTATTCTAAACTTCATTGTATGAGAGACAATTTCACTGTGATTGGTGTGGTGGTTACACCTTGGGGAGTCTTCGTATAGTGGCAATTCAAAACTACCAGCAGCTCTGGTGTGTGTGTGTGTGAGTGTGTGTGTGTGTGTGCAAAACTGGACTTTCTATTCTCATCAACAGTTGCAGTCTCTGAAACTCAAAGGGGTTCACTGAGTCAACATTGACTCCATGGCAGAGAGTTTTGTTTGACTCTGATGTTACTGGGGATATATTTAAAAATTACCTCTTCAGGGAGATTAATACTTAAATATTTTGTGATAATTTGAAGAAACACAAGTAATTAGACAAATAGGCAAGGTGTTCAATTGTGGTCTTACATTAAGCTTAAAGAAGGACTCTGGAAGCCAAGCTATCAATCAGAATAATTTCTTTTGAAGGGTTTGCATTTCAAGAAGTATGTTGAGTGATTTGTGTCTATGAAGATAATGTTGCTGTTAGATTGCACAGACTGTTTTAGTGAAACCGAGTAAAATCTAGTAAACTAAGACAGATTCCTTGTTCAGCTCATTTCTACATGGCACTCATGAAAGAAAATGAATCCAGGTTACCCTTTGATAATTTTCATGAAGGCATGTATTTTTAATATTTAACAAACATGGTACATTACATATTAATACACGAAGACAGAGTCAACAGGCATGTATTAAACAGATAAAGCACAAGTGATACCACAGCAGTTTAATGCTCTCTGCTGCTGCTGCTTTTATTGACAAAAGGTCAGTTAGGGACTTTGAGTCTACTGTCTGTAGTTCTCACAAATGCTAGAGAAGTGCTGTTTCGTCAAGTGGTCTAAGATGGCAATCTACCATCAATTACAAACAATTTGGTCTTCATTACAAATTAATGAAGTGATAATTGCTCTTTGCTGCCTTTTATGTGCAGAGCATACTGGTGTTGTTTGCATTATCTCCTTGCAATTTGTACTTCTGCCTTCAAGGACTTCTAATAGCTAGCCAAATAAGCATTGAGAAGAAAAAGGGTAAGCCACAATGAAATCTCTATAATTAAAATCACATTTTATATCAACTTATGAAAATCTCTCTGTAATACTTTTATTTGTTGTCTTGCAATGTACTTGACATAGCAAGCAACACTTGAAACACAAATAATCATTCAAAGACCATTTTTATCTATTCTCATACGTAACATGTCCTTAAAAAGTAAAATTAGTTTATGATGAAGCAACATGCTATGAATTAACTTTCTGTACAAAATACACAAAAACTAATGGCTCTCAAAATTTCTGATTGCTCTGGGTTTTCGTGTGTGCTACCAGCACCAAGGTCAGCCAGTGACAATGTGCAGTCTCAGAAAAGCTCCGAGATCTCCTCTGCCCTGCAGGGTCAGAGTGGATTTGAGAGTTTTGAAGAATAATGGAGAGTCAACAAAAATACTAATTTTTAACATTAGAAGGGTTGTCTTTGCTCATTCTTTTGAAAAGTCTCTGTTATTAAACTTGTGCATATTTTTTGATATGACTTAAGCAGTATAAATACCTTGATTAAAATTCACAGAATGGAGATTTCACACAGGTGTGCTCTCTTTAAAGCTTTCTGTATAATACACATACAACATAAATATTTAAAATGAATACATTGAAGTCCAAGTTATTGTAACTTTTCTCACATTATGATAATAAGTTAAGAAAAATTTTTCTTGTATATGTTATGTCTAAGAGTTTCTTAAGAATTCCCCAGTTCTTTCCTTTTTTGACTTTAGGGGTAAAATTAAAGTCAAACTGGTTTTAAATCTAAAAATTTAGTCTTAATTTTATTTTCTAGAATCCAAGTGCAAAATTGTTGGCTAGCCAAAATTGTGAAAATGAGTACTGTATAGACTGCTTATTTAACAATGATCTAGTTAACATTCACATTTAAGAAAATAGCAAAACATGAAAACAAAAATCTACCAGTATTTTATACATAATTATATTTATCTGACAGTAATGAATCCTGAGGTATGTGATAAAAGGAAAATTCTCTTGCCGAGGGTTAAGGTTATGTGTCTGTATGACTGGATTTTGGTTTTCAGTGGCTTGCCAATTATATCAGGATGTAAGTTTGCAGTTATGTAATCATGTGGCCTGTTTTCATTTTGTGATTGGAGGGTCTCACCCTTTATTTTTTACATAAGACTGGTTTTTGCATATCAGCTTCTTAAGTGAGGAGCTGATAAATGAGAAGTAGGTGCATTAATTTTTTTTCTTTATGAAAGTACTGGAGAGGTTTAGAAATAAATTTTTAAAGTGTGCTTCTCAGATTGGTTGGAGTCCACAGATTGTTATTGATAATTCAAATGGTCAAATATAAATGATTTATTTGTCTTTAATGAGACTTCAAGGACAAATAAATATTATGATTCTTTTTTACGATTAACCTCAATTTATTAAATTATCATTTTATCTCAATTTGTACCAGTAATTAGGTATTGCAAATAAAATTTTCTTTGAGGCGGGGGGGACATCACTGCCCTCTGGTTGTCTTGCAAGCTACCCAGCGCTGCTCCTGAGAGCCACCATTGGATTTGAACCGCCAAGCCCACGGCCCGCAGTCCTGCACTCAACCACTTAGGCCACTGGGACTCAGACTGCAAATGGAAATTTCTATGTGTAAATAAAAATTTAAAAATATTGACTCATAAAATGTTGTTCACAAGTTAGAAATTACTTAATATCAATAGTTTCTGTTAAAAGTAATTTATTTGTATAGTGGCAAAATTTTAGGAACATATTTATCAGTTTAGCAAGTATTTTATATTTTAACTAAATTATATCATCAAATGAAACCTTTTATTGTTAACTTTATTAACACGGATGAATTCATACAATACGAAAAAATGTTCTTAATACTCAAATTTAAAACTTCTGATGAAAATTACAGGAAAGATGAACTGTAAATTTTAACAACTGCATATATAGTACAACTTCTAAAAGCTTAACTAAACTTAATCAGAACAAACAAAAAAGCAGCACCCACCTCCACTGAGTCAATTCTGACGCAGAGTAACCCGGCATGGATTCCCGAGGCTGTAAATCTTGACAAGCAACCTCACCTCTCTGTCACAGAGCAACGGGTGAGTCTAAACCACCAACTTGGAAATGCACAGTCCAATACTGAAGCAACGGTGTCAACTGTGAAACAAACTTTCACATGAGTAAGGCATTAAAAGGTATCTCTCACTCAGAAAGAGTCTTACGAGTGACAAGATTATCGAAGACTTCTAGGAGTAAAAAGCACAGCCAGTCCATGGTGGGCTGACTGGAATAAAGGCCAGAGCAATCAGCGTGCTTGCCAGAGGCAGCCAATAGTATCCTCGACAGGATCGTTGGTCGTAAGACTCATATTGATGTCAAACTTGCTGAGAGATAAATATGTGGGCTAAGTCTAATATTTGGAGAATGCCAACCTAAAAAGTTTTAAAGTTAGAAAAAAGCTGTTGGTTTAGGGTCCAAATTAATACTGACAATCCAAAGCTATGTTTAAAGCTCCTCAAAATTCATTCTGGGAACACATGAAGTAGTGCTTCATTTTTTTTTTTTTAAAAAGCTTAAGTCAAGAGAAAGAAAGTCTATGATACATAAGTAGAAATTATTTTGGAGAAGACTTCAAATTAATCAATGTATCATTGGCTTGATCATACAGACCTCATTTCTTAAAACAAGCAAACAAAAAAAAACAAAACAAAAATGACTCTCTAGAATGTATTTATTTTGTTTTTTATGTCGCAATTAGGAATTCCATATTGGAATAAAGTAGCAGACAAAAAAACCCCAATGAAATAGAAGTGATTGGTTTCTTGCTAAAGTTGAAGTACAACACAGGTCACAGAAGTTGAGGGTTTAGTTATTCACTCCAATAGATCTGCTTTCATAAAAAAATGCTTCGGCTTATTTGGCAGAAGGAGAATTAAAAATATATATTGCCATTTTTCTACAGAATGTCCATATAAAAATGTTCCCTCATGTGCCAGGGTTTTATCACGATCTAATCCAAATTGGAAAAATAAAGATGAGCTTTAGAAAATGGCATTTTCCATTCTTGTAAAATAGGGAAATAAATCAAACCAAGCTAGAAACACCTGCCCCCCCAAAAAAAAATGAACGAATCAAATAAAACTGTTTGATGGTGATACTGGAGAGAATTGAATTGTCCAATTCTTTGAATTATTCATTTACTAAGAAATTATTCTCTGTAACTCAAATCAAAGCATCAAAAGTTTGAATTGCTCTCTGTTGTTGAACTCAGAAATTCTTGCAAATAATTTTAAAAAGAATAAAATATACACAAGAATGATGTAGAATTTCACCACGCTATTTTGAATAATTAAGGCTGGTGCTTCTGCTTGTTTTATTTATTGCTTTATTACTTCTTTGATGCCCTGAACACTCTCATCTTGTTTTCTTATTTAATCTTATTTATTAGAACTCATTCATTAACTGGAGTTTTCTTCTTTTCTTTTGATGCTGTAGTGGGAAGAGGTCAGTGGTGTGGATGAGCATGACACACCCATCAGGACGTACCAGGTGTGCAATGTCATGGACCATAGTCAAAACAATTGGCTGAGGACCAACTGGGTCCCCAGAAACTCAGCTCAGAAGATCTATGTGGAACTCAAGTTCACTCTAAGGGACTGCAACAGCATTCCATTGGTTTTGGGAACTTGCAAGGAGACTTTCAACCTGTACTATATGGAGTCTGATGATGATCATGGAGTCAAATTCCGAGAGCATCAGTTTACAAAGATTGACACCATTGCAGCTGATGAAAGTTTCACCCAGGTGGATCTTGGGGACCGTGTTCTTAAACTCAACACTGAGGTTAGAGAAGTAGGTCCTGTCAACAAAAAGGGATTTTATTTGGCTTTGCAAGATGTTGGTGCCTGTGTTGCCTTGGTATCTGTGAGAGTGTACTTCAAAAAGTGTCCTTTCACAGTGAAGAATCTGGCTATGTTTCCAGACACAGTACCCATGGATTCTCAGTCTCTGGTGGAAGTGAGAGGCTCATGTGTCAATAACTCTAAAGAGGAAGATCCTCCCAGGATGTACTGCAGTACAGAGGGGGAATGGCTTGTGCCCATCGGCAAATGCTCCTGCAATGCTGGATATGAAGAAAGAGGCTTCATGTGTCAAGGTAAGAGTCTGTGCTTTGTTCCCCAGAGAGTTTTTGCTCTTAACCTGTGTGTTTATCAGTCAGTGGTTGGAAGAAATGAACTCTGGCTCCTTTGTGGCAAAAAATGCACTTCCAGCTAATCGAATTTTACATATAGAGTAAGTTTATCCCACTTGACATGCTGATTTTTACTTTGCTGTGACAATGTAACCATATTTGATTAGGGGATCATAATCAAATGATTACACCGCCCTGGCAGAGGTGTTACATATGTGCTATTTGATTTTTTCTTGACAGTGAATATATTTTTCTATGCCTTGACAAAATAAGAAGTATTTATCTTCATTTTTATTTAGAGGATAAAGACATTGTTAGCGCTCCAATAATTTAATTCTAATGAAATTAGGTACTGTGGTGACTAGAGAGATTTTACTTGGTTGATTTTTTTCTTCTACATCTAATCATGTAGTATAATGTACACATTAGTAGTCCTTTAATAAAGATTATTTTATTTAAGGATCCAGACTCTTGCTCCTGTGATTGCTATAAAACAGGTGTGGTTCTCCCCACCACACCTCACATCCCCATACCCCCACCATAATATGTCCTTTTCTGCTTGAGAGAATATTATATAATACCTTTGGTTGGAATTAATATTTTATTTTTAATATTCAACCAGAGAATATAACGATCAATTTTGAAATTAAAATATTTTCTGATTGAAATAAGATCTATAAGTGATTACTTCATTAAAATTATATCAGAAGGAGTTTTCATTCCATCCCCCTTGGTATTTCACATTAGGCACATAAGTGACATAATATTTGTTATATAGACTTTCTTCTTGGCTATTGGAAATACTGGTTTCCTAATAAGAGATATGTATTAGGTAATGGAAAAGTGTTCTTAGAAAAACATCTCACAAAAGAAATCAGCACAAATAACTATGGCAGAATCAGAGCTAGCAGATAAAATGGCATGGGCTTGGAGATAGACAGGTTTCTTTATCTCTGTAACTCAAGGCAGAGCCTATCTTATCCTGACATTCCCTTGTGTTGGCAGAGTAAATTGTGACTTGTTTACCTAATGAAGAAGTCTGTTGGGATTCACATTAGTATAAAAGGTCAAAGTGCTTGTTATGATTTGTATGTTGTACTCTGTGACTCTAAACTAATTTTGGTTCTACAACTATATACTTTAATATATTAATTTGTACCATAATCCATTAGGCCAGTGCAAAACATAACTTATTCTTCAACCTGGTATCAACACTAATATAGTGCAGCCAAGTTTTTAGGCTTATAATTTTACTTTGATTGTCCATGGTGGTAGTTTCTGCTATATTGCTATTGCTTTTGGTCAAAATATCTAAAATATTTGAATTCTTATGGGTATATCAGCTTCAAAATAATTTTTTTAGAAACAAATGTGAGCTACTCAACAAAAGGCATGAAACATACCTTTGGTACCCTTTACTTGGAATCTGATTCACCCACATTCTGAATACTTCAGGATAATTTATAATATATTAGTCTAAACATAATTATTTTTGTTTCCTAATATGGAGAAAAGCAGTACTCATGCATTTTTGTTTAGCAAATATTTAAAGAGCAGATATTTTATTTCAAGAAATATACTTTTTTAAGTATTATGCTTATTTGTTCCACCTTTCATTCAGTACTCTGTCCATGACATATATTGTGCAGATTTGCTGAGTGAATCTCAAGAATCATCATCCCACTTATTCTTCCAAATAGTATTACATGTCTATGCTTTACTTAACCACAGTTGGCATTTGTCATGACTAAAACTTTGAAATATCAAATATGTTTCATAAGATCCTTTATTGACTAACATTAGAACAAACATTTGAAACCAGGTTATCTATTTCCACAAGAGTTTCTATTGTAAATTTAAGCAATTGGTCTTCTCTATGGTTTAGTCTAATCATAAGCGATAGCATGAAACTCATTAAGGCTGTGAACACAGCTGAAATTAGAGTACTGTATTGTAAAGAATGAATAGAGTTTCAGACATTGGGTCCCAAGTAACTGAGAATTTGCTAAAATAAAGCACATTTATATCATCCCTTTCCTGCTTTGTGTCTATAGTTTCAAGAAACAAGGGTTAGAATTGAGAATATTATGGTATGCACAGGAGGCTCTGCTAAGTGATACAGCAGGTTACAACGCTGACTGCTAACTATAGGTCATAAATTCCAACCAATCAGACATTGCAGAGGACAAAGGTTATCTTTGTTGAGTGCGGGACTGCGTCCCACTGGCTTAGCGGTTCAAATCCAGCAGCAGCTCTCCAGCAGCAGCTCTCCAGGAGCAAGGCTGGACCTCCCACTCCCACCAGAGGGCAGTGATAGCCCTGCCCACCCACCCCCCAAAAAAAAAGAATGGCAATTTTTAAAGGGTAATTCTGACCACCTATTTTAAGTCCTGAGTCCGGAGTATAATTCATTACATTTTGTTACAATTGACTTGATGATAGTGGGTGTGAGTTGGAATCCTTAAGTGATCCCAGTGCAAGACTTCCCACTGGTTGTCACCAAGTAAGTCCTAGATTGATGCAGTGTGATTGTAGAAAACCTGAATATTTCAAAATTGAGTGAAAATGGATGATAAGTGGAATGAAAAAAGAAACGTAGTAACGCCCTAGAATTAGAGGCAGACTGGGAGGTTTGTGAACGCTTTCAGAGCCCCGATGAAGCACAGAGGCATCTCGGGACCGGCATCATTGTTTCTGATCCTGCTGAGCAAGAGTCTTCCTTTCTGTGCAATGTGCACACCGCCCTGGTCTAAGAGGAGGATTAACTTTCTAGCAAACCATTGACGCATAGCAATTTATTTTCTTATCATCTAATGCAGGGGTTCTCAAACTTTTTAAACAGGGATCAATTCACTGTTCCTCAGACAATTGGAGGGCTGGATTACAATTAAACAAACAAACAAACAAACAAAACCAACTATGAGCAAATTCACTGCAGAACCAGTATGAGTTGGCTGCTAAGCAGGACAGGCAGCAGCTGCAAAAACACCCGGCGGGCAGGATAAATGTCCTCGGCGAGCTGCATATGGCCTGTGGGCTGTAGGTAAAGGACCCCTGATTCTAGGATATGCACATCTTAAAATTTTGCTTTGAAGGCCATCCCTGACTGGACCCAGAAGAAGCAGTTTGAAACCCTAGTATAAGATAAGAATGTGCTGGATACAAGGAAAAGTAGATGAAAATTTAACCGTATCTATCTATTGAGAGCTCATCATCTAGTACAGGAAACCTATATATAAGTGAATAATTTTCATGTCTGTGTCACTCTGGGAAGACTAGAGAACAAATTTCACAGACACACATATAGATATAGGGAAAAGGTTTATATACAAGAGGAACAGGACATTGAGAAAAGTCCAGCTCAAAATCATAAGTCCGATATTAACCCATATGCCCAAAATCAGTCTATAAAGCTTCCTTCCGACTCATAAAGTCACAGGTCAGTGGGTATAGAATCCCGGCACTGGCAGGAATCTCCATATGGCTCTTCACTTCCAGGACTCAGGGTCCATCAGCAGCAGAAGCAATTCATCGCTGGCAGAGGTCTCCATGTGGCCGCCCCAGTTTCAGAGGTCTGGCTCCATCAGGGCAAAGCCGTGTGGTCTCTCCGCCGGCTCCTCTATCTTCTCGGATGCTGCCATCCTGTCTTGTCCATGATTCATTGTCTCTGAGACTATCTCTCAATAACTGGAGAAGATAGCTTCTCATCTTCACAAGGGAAATATTGCGAGATTTCCCAGATGAATCAGGAGAAAGCCATGCCCACACAAAGGCCTCATTGACTACTCAATGGTTGTCTCAAGATTAACAGGCAAGGTTCCACCCCTAAATTTCAATCATAAAATTAACATAAGCACATGACAGCCACAATGTCTAACAGACTAATAAATCTACTAGAAAACCAGTGTGCTTGCCAGTAACAAAGATAATTAAAATTGTCAATTAAAAATTGAGCATCTTCTTATTCAGAGTTTAAGAACTCTCATCACTATTGTGCTTAGAAATGTTGCAGGTGGAAAAAGAAAAGAGTAAATTAAATCACCAAATGTACATATTCTAGAGAAAATATTTATAAGTTGCTTAGTTTAAAGCATCTTAAAATGTGTTGGATTCACCTAGAATCCCTACATGTCCCTGCCAAAAGGAAGCATTCTAAATGTCATAAGATCATTATTTATACTTTAGTACTATAGTGTCTTATTTTATTTATTCTACTGTAGATAGAATAGTGATACTGTTACAGTACTGTGAACCAAATTATAAAAACGTGATAATATTTTTTATTTTGGAAGGAATCAAAATTTTATAGAAAAGTTATACTGAAAAAATATTCTGACCAATAAAACCCACATTGGTCAATTTCATAAACATAAATAAAATAAAAAATGATCATTTTATAAGGACAGATATTGTAGCAAGTTACTATATTTATAAAGTGCATAATGAAGTATTTTCACAACACTTATTTATTCCTCAAATAAGATAGTGGGGAATATACTTTGACCCTTCAATCAAATCTTCAATATTTATTGAACTTTAATGTTTGGCAAACACACCTCAGCCGCTAGAGGTGAATGTTATCACTTCTGCATCAGTTTGGCAGGACATTAAAAGAGTGTAATTTCTGTGTTTGGAGGAAGCAGTCTCACTTTAACAGACCCAATGCCATTGAAGATTGGGCTTGTCATGAGCTATTGAAATTCAAGAAAAGTCCTTGGCAGTCGATTCCAGGAGGGTATGGAGTACATAATAAAGTAACTGTATGAAAATTGAACCACATAAAAGATAGCTACAACAGTTAAACTAAACCTGCTTATGTGAGTATTAGGGAAGATTGTAGAAAACCAGGCCTCAAAATTAGTTTTCTAGAAGTTTCTCTAGTATATCTATTTAAAATGACATTTGCTTTACGAATTATCTCACATTTATGTAAATTTGGGAAAAGTTTGGTGTGTCTTTTTAAATTTTCAGTATAGTGACTGAAGTGTTATTTTGGTCCAACTTACTGGAGTTCGGCCAACTTGTTCCACATTGACATTGTGGTGAAATGGTAAACATCCATCTGAAAAGATCGCTCTTCTTGGTTGCTCTCAATATGCTCCTGTCTATAGAAAAATTAAAAATTAAGCAATTTATTAAATTTAGCTAATCCGCTGTTTGACTTCAATCATTGACAATCAAAATACCTAATTCCTTAAACTCGAGGAAATATTTGTTTAGCTTTTGCATGCCAGCATATCTCTTTTCATGTTTGGGGTAATTTTGAGTTAATAGCAATGGGATTTCACGATCACTTCTTTTTTCTTCTTAATCTCAGATAATGAATCATTTGTTCTGTTTTACTTTGTTTCAAAAGAAATGAGAATGCTGATTTTTTGAATGCTAATTTTTATAACCATTTATTTGCCATGGAGATGGCTACCAGGAGTTTACTCTAAATCTTCCTGACCCCGACGCCTTGTTTAGATGTAGTCTACCAGCTGCCTTATTAATGTCACTGAAGAATCTTTCGCGCTGCACTTTATTGCTGCTTCTTCCATGTGGAATCCTGAGTTTTTTTCTTGTTAATTCACATTAGCAGCTTAATAGAAAAGTGTGTTTGATGAGGTGTAAGATGGCATCAACTTTTAATGACTGTTTGTTTATTTCATTTATGACATATGATTGTTACACTTTCATTCATTTCTCTGCCATTTCTAACACTTTATAAGAACTGTCAGAGCTTCAATAACAAGATGATTTACAGATTCCTCTACAAGAGAAACGAAAAGCAATTGTAGAGCTTGCTCAGTAGAGCAGTTGGAACACCTTTCTGATTCTGTACACACAAGACATAAGACACTTTGTGGAACTGGAAGATGTTCATCTGCCTTAACGAATTCAGAGGCATTTCTTTGCAGTTAGTTGTTCTTGACTATTGGAAGTTACTTAAACAAGGGTGTAAAGATATTTTTTTAAATTATTTTTCTTTAAGGTTTATATGTCTAAAATATAGTATAATTTAGTTTTATAAATGTTTACTAAATTGTTCATTTCATGAATATTTCCATACTAGCTATGCATATATATATGTTTAAAAAGAAAAACAAAAAGTATTGCTATTTGCATTCATATTTATTCCAACAAAATTTATTTAAACATCCCACTTGAATCAGTGGATGGCCACTGACAAATTCTTTCACTTGTCTTAATCTTTGTAGAGCAGCTTCAAAAGTTGCATTGATGACATTGACTTCCAAATGAATTTATGATGAATATACATATTTCTTTTCTCACAAGGTGGAATAAGTGATTATTCATTAACACATATATTGCAAAAAATCCCTTGCAAATGAAAAAGAGATACTATTCATTATACATGTGTATGTATGTGTGTGTGTGTGTGTGTGTGTTTTTTGCCTGGCAAAGATATGTCACTAGTTTCATACCTATAATAAATATCTCTTCTTACAGATTCTGAAACAATATTGGCATTAATGTTCCTTAAATTTATATATTTAATACTTCAAGAATTGGGACTGCACTGAAGTTATAATATTTTTTATTTAGAGTTATGAAAAATTCATTTGTTTTTCCTGAATTTAATGTGATAGCTCTCAATTTCTGTTTTGCCTTTAGTGTTTATGTTCATGATTTCTAAAGTAATTAGTTTATGTTAAAAATATGCCTCTGATTTTAAAAAATGTAAATAACTTTTTTTTTAAAGTAGACAATTGTGGCATGATAACTTGATACTGGCTACAAAGCTCTTGATTTTTGCCTATTTATTTCTTCACAAGCTGAAATGTTCTTATTTCATTAGACACATATTGCAAAATCTCCCAACCTTGCCCTTGAGTTAGAGTTTGAATTTAATTGTACTTTTTTAGCAAAAAAGTTATTTTCTCTGGCAATTGTTTGAGTACTTGGGTTAAGTAAGTACAGGAATATGACTTATTAGTTGTGTGACTAAACAATTTAAGACCCAGAATCTTCATTCACAATGTAAAGGTAATTCTATCTACCCTTCAGAATTGCCAGTGGACATACTGCTTATATTATATACATTGTATACATTTTAGCATCCGATGAAACTTATGTGAACGTAATTATTGAATCTTATGTGAACATAATCAGTGTAATTGGATAAGGTTACCTTACCAATTTTTTCCCAAGCTCATGCATAAGAAGACTTTTTCTTCCATTTCTAGGAATGTCTTTAAAGGATATATATATATATATATATATATATATATATATATGAATGCATTAGTTATTCATTAGTTGTTCATTTTTTTCAGAGGATTGTAATTTTTGAGGATTCCTCATTTTTAATTTATTTGAGCCCTGAGTCTGTCCTATTAATGACAATACATCTTCTATTATCTTATTTTTAGCTCTGATGTGCCCTGTATAAAAAAACCTATGTGCTCAAGTTTTTCCATCTGGTGCTTTGGCTCTGTCTCTTTCTTTCTAGTAAAGGTGCTTTTTGCACTTATTGTTAAAAAAAAACTACTCTGGAAATTTAGATGAACAATATTTAAACATAGCATACCCAGGAAGGTTTTCTTTTTATCATTTAATTTACTTGATTTAATATCATATAGTTCAGAGGATAGAGAATGGCATCAGCAAAATATACAAATGTCCCATTTCAAAAATGTTGAAGCTAGATTTTACTCCTGTAGTTCTTCCTGACGTTAATCCTATGAAATGCTAGATTAGATCATTGGAGGGGTTTTAACAATAAATATTCCCCAAGCCAGGTTTGAGCCCCAGTGGCATAGTGGTTGTGCGTGGGACTGCAGCCAACTGGGACGGAGCTTCAATTCCAGCAGTGGGGCTGGGCTTCCTACTCCCACCACCGGAGAGCAGTGATGCCCTCCCCCCCAAAAAAATAATCCCCATGCCTCACAATAATTATGGGAATCAATAAAGAGTAAGGCATGATATTGAAAATATTTTTCATCGCATCCATTTGATTCTAAAGAACTATAACTATTTTATTTATTTTAAGTATTTATTGTATTTACTTAAAAGTCTCCTAATTTTTAAGGAGTTAAAAATCCCTAGTTACATATTAGGATGCTAACCACAAGGTCAGCTGTTCAAACCCCCTAGCTGCTCCTCAAACAATGATGCTGCATTTCACTTATAAAGATTTGTACACCGCCAAATCTCAGGGACCAGTTCTCTCCTACCTTGTAGGTCATAATGAATTGACAAAGAATTGATGGCAATGGGTGTAAGCTAACATTCACCTAAATATTTATGTTTTAAGGCAAGAGAAAATAAATATTTATGTTTTAAGACACTATCAACAATACAAAGCAAAGTTTAAATATAGATTGATTGTGTGATGTCATTGTAAATTTTCAATCAAAGATTTTAAGGCAATATCTAAATAACCAACTTCCAAATATTAAACAGATTTAAGAAAGTGAATATGACTAAGTATTACAGGTCATTTTTGAGTCTATATGAAAACAGTTAAAATATAAACCAAAGATCTACATGTTTAAGAAGCTAGAAGAAATGTGAATTGTTTGCTCCGTATAAGGAACAAATTAGATTATTTTAAGCAGGCAGTGATAATTTAATCTCAAATGTAGTTAGAAAAGTTTTAAATTTAGGGAGCGGGATGAATCTCAGTGGTGCTACATCATTGGCACTCACCCTCTAAAGGTTGTGTTATATGTTTTTCTATTTTTCACTATATGAATGCCTGGGATTGATGGACCTATAGAGACAGTCAGTAGAATAAGGGCTTCAGGGGGAGGAGGGGTTCAGTGGTGGAGGTAGGGAGTAAAGGGAGATGACGTTAAGGAGTCTATGTATAGAAAGCCTCTTTGGAAACTGATTGTGGTGGCAATTGTGCACTTTTGCTTGAGGTGAATGAACTGTGGAATGGAACGATCTGTATATATATATGAATATATAAAACAAATAAATACACATATAAAATGATTTGAAATGAACCATTATAGAAGACATTAAGAATTTCAAGCAATTCCAAAAATTTTGCCACAACCTTATACTATATTGCAATTAAATGGTAGATTCAATTTTAGTAAAATCCAGATATTTCCACATACATGTATTAAGTTTAGTTTTACAGTCAGCCATTCTGTTTTTCAAAGAAGGATAAACAGTGAAGTGTTCCCTAATTATATTTTCTTCCCCCTATCCTAGCCTGTGAGTCCAATTTTTAAGTCAATATTAAAGTTACAGCCAAATGGCACAATTTAGTTCATAGTCATCTGTAATTAAATGTCACTAATTCTTCTGATTGTATGTTATCAAGGGAATTTTAAAAATAAAACACAAAAAACCTATGCCTGTAACGTTTCAGAGACTCTGTCAGACCCAGTGTTTGAAAGATTCAAATACAGATTTAGTTAGGAAATTGAACAAATGTGTACTCTTTAGGAGACAAAAAATAACCTGCTCATTGAATAGATTATTTATTTGAGAGTCAATGGAAAAATATGAACCATGATTTCCAGAAAGGTATTAACTAAGTATGGGGAAGTTAAAATAAAAGTCAATTTGGCATTGTTTGACATTTTCCCCTTGTTTTTCTATCATTTGTTTGAGCATTTTCAGGTCTATTTAAAAGAAAGAGCAGAACATTGCACTGCAACCACTACCTCAATACCTACTCCAGAAAAGTCATCCACAAAGTCATTAGAATTTTCCAAGGAAAGCCACATCTAAGTCTTTTCCACTACACTTGTAATATTGTCAGTTATGACGATCTAACATGTATAATTTTTTGGACATTTGAGTGAATGTCACCTTGTCACATAGTTCATGGATCTGCCATGGGAACTTACCATCAAGCCTAGTTGAACCCCGCAGGAAGTCTTAGAATGTCTGGTTATTATTATTTTAATCATATAACTTTGGGTTTTATATAGACAAATTTTCTTGGTTCTCAATTATTGCATATCATTTTGCTGATTACTTTTAAAAAGCTTTTATATTATATGGTATACAATTTTTTAGCATATAATTTTTATACAGAACACCCACCTTTGACTTCTCAACTCTATGATGCTTATTAGTTCTAATGTGAAGTCATTGTTAAAGTTACTATATTTTAAATTTTGAAGAAAAAAGATCCTTAAGAGAAATTATTGCTATTCATTTAACTTTCCAAAGAATATGTTTCATTTTTTTTAAGTTCATCCATCCCAGAGTAAGATGTGGACCTGAATAAGAATAAGGTGAAAACTAGATTTGGTTTTCTCCATTTTAAGATATCTGAAGTCTCTAAAATGTATTGGTGATGGTTCCCCCAATGACTGCTTCTCAGTGCAGATTCAATGAACATTTTCCACCTTTATGCCAATAATTTTCTTCCTGCTTTTGTCTGTGTTTGGAGATTTGACAATCCCTTATTCGTTCCAGAGCAGAACTTAGAAGAGCTAATAAGGGTTTACATTACAGTTCTGGCAGCTGGCACTAAACTATAATAGAGAGTAATTGTAGAGATAAGTACAAGTTTTGATAATATTTGATGAAAGTGCTCTTAAAGTGAGAGCCATTTGGAAAGAATCATATGACAAGAAAAGTTGCATATGTACTCTTTTGCTGCAGTTTCTCCTATTCCAAGATGTATGGAAGGAAAGAAAAGAAAAGGAAAAGATAATGCAACAACAACAAAAATTCTACAATAATAATAACACAAAAACCATTCTGTTGGCAGACAACTCTATAATCACTTACAAGTTCCTCTTTTAAGAAACAGAATCCAGGACTGTAAAAGAAGAAGTGAATGTTTATATCTATCACTTTTTTCTGTAGTCCTCTATGATGTGTAGCTGTGGTTGTACTTTAGAATCAGAATCACATTCTATTCACAGATCTGCTCTGGGAGAGACCCAAGCACCCTAAAGGCAAGTCACCCAAATCAAGACGCTTCTAAGCCTCACTTAATTACCCTCATTCCTTGGCGATTATAAAAAAAAGTAAAGCATAGAATAAATGACTTCTAATCTTGAAAACTTTGAATATAAATACTCCTGATCCACTATTGCAGTGGTCAGTTAGAGTAACCCAGAATATTAAACATAGACACTGTCATTGAAAATAGCTTCTTTATTTTGACATGAGGAATCACTTTCTTTGAGGAAAGAGAAAGCATAGGCTATGACATGAGAGCATATGATTATTGAATGAATGCATAAGAAATATGTAAAGTTTTGTTAGGAAAAAGATCTGTTTATATAAATGTGTGGAAGGGAATATTTTCAAACTTCTGGTAGTTAGATAGAAGCAAATCTATATTTCTTACATTTTGTTCCATTTGCTGTCTATTGTACTCTACTCTTTTGAAAATGGAATATTTCATTTTCTCAATAAGCGGGTATGAAAGTGTTACAGCACGCTTCACTAGTTAGTATAGTGAACTAGTGTGGCATAGAATACAGGTCTGGCTCTTAAACATCTTCAAGTCTGGTTGGAATATGATCTAAATGAAGGAGGGATACAAGCATGCTATTCATCTGGAAAAAACTGTGATCAATGAAAAGGTTTAAATTTCTGGAGCTTGATACTCAGTTCTCTATTTTTATTACTATTTTTAAGATGACAAATACCTACTGGGCCAGCTTCTGTTTAGTCCTAGCCGGTAATGGGACATCATGTGGAAGAAGCAAGCTTAGATTTTAAAGGAAACATAAAAAGATCAAATCGTATTGTTGCGCCACGATAGTTTTGTGTAGCCCCATGAAAGTGGAAAACCCCAGTAGGTTCAATTCACAATACAACCTCCCTTCCAGGAACCCTACTTTCTGAAGTTATTTGGACTGTCACAGCTGAGAACTAATGCGTATATGCCAGAGATCTGCGAATATGCCGGATTGTACAGGGAAGCCACCCCCAACAAATAGTTATTTGCCTAAATGTCCCAATAGGATTCATGTTAATAAATACTGGCTTAGGCTAACCCATATGCATATACACATACATACACATGCACACATATGTATGAGAAATCCTAGCTTAGGTTAACCCAAATATATATATGTGTGTGTGTATATACACACACATACATACATACATACACACATATGATGGATAGATAGATAGATATGATATAGATAGGTAGATAAACTAAGGTTACAAGTCAACTTACACTTTATTCTTGATATTTAATTGATTCTGATCCATGGAGACACCTGTGTTGAAGTATGCTCCATGGAGGCTTTTATTGAAGTTTTCAATGGCTGCTGCTTTTTTTTTTTCTTTACTTTTCAGTAGATCACCTGGTCTTTCATATCAGCCTCTTCCTGGGAATTTTGAACCATGAACTATTTATTTAGTATCCAACCATGTAAACTTTTTGTGTGACCCTTTATCAGAATCATTTATTGGGATCCATTTCAAGCATCTTGCAGTTGTGTCTTAAAATAGCTTTGGAATATCTATGATATTCTTACATACTATCTGGACTTTTGGAAAGCAATGCCCACTAAAAGGCAAAATAAAGCTACCTTAAGGTGAGACTCTTATGTGAGTGAAGAATACAAATTTTCAGGATATATATGTATATATATCCTGAAAATATTTCTTCTACATATATAGTATCCTTATAATATACATACACATACATACATATATTTATATATTAGCAATTCAAAAGAACTGGAGGGTGTGTATGGGTGGAATGACAAGAATACACTAGGGTTTAGTAGTGCAAGAACTGAGACTGTAAAAAGTTTTTTAAGAGGAACCTTAAGAAGAAAGCATGTGGAATTTGAGGGTATTTCATCATGCAAATTGTTTAGACAGATGTTATGGAGTTAATTCACTTTTAGAAGGTGGCATTATATCACATGTGATTTTTGGCTTCCCTTTCCTCCATAAGCTTATACTAATTCAAAGATGATACTTGTGGATAGATTATAGTGCAGACTCTATTAATGATATTTGTATTTTTAAAAATCCTATGATTTTTATGAGTTCCAGGACTTTTATTTATCTTTAAAAATTAGATTAGCACTTCAACACGAGTCGGGTTTTTTGGGGAGAGGGGGTACCATTTATGCCTTTTATCATGTTTTGATATGAGGTACTTCATTTAATTCTCACCATGACCCATGAAGTACATGATACCTACCAATGAGGTTGGGTCCCATTTAACACGAAAGGCAAGTTGACCAGTTCTGCGAGGCTACAATTAGGAGACTGGGGAATCTGAGGGCAGAGTCGCTGTGCATGAGCACAGGCTCCGCCCTCCCTACTGCTGAGGACCAGTGGAAATGAGTGTGCTGAAGCCCAGCTGTCCGTCTTAGGAGAAACTCATGTCTGTATTTGAGGAAACTTCAAGATGTTACTCAATGCTTTTCCCTAAGTATTCTCTGTAATCGGTCACCGGTACTTAGCCTTGACTTCAGTTCTAAGAACGATTGTGCCCTCTCAGCTGCTAGTGATTTTGAGGCTGAGCACTTTGAATTCCGTAGTGGTCACCGTATCTTATGTACATTCATTTCCTAGGAAAGGCTCAAGAGTTAAGTATGTTCTTATGTCATATTGACATGCCTTTCCAGCAAGTACTTATTCATACTGAAATAATTTTTGTCTGTATTCCCTTCATTTTCAATTAGCATTATTTGTGCTTTGCATATATCTCAGTGGCTATGATAGTGCCATGGTGTATTGGTTACCTATTGGGTTACTAACCATAGGCTAGCAGTTCAAAATGACCAGCCACCCTTCAGGAGAAAGTCAGTGTGTTCTACTCCAGTTACTATCTCAGATATTTAAAGGGGCAGTTCTATCCCGTCCTGGAGTGTTGCCAAGAGGTTGAATCAGATACTCTGTGGCAGTGAGTGAATGAGTGAGTGAGTGAGTGATGATTGCGTGAGAGATTACCATGATAAAAGGTCTATTCTTCAACATTAAAGATTATATCAGAATAATCTGCTCCATTTTGCTGTAGATCTCATCTCAATTAAAAAAACAAAGAAAATATTCAAATAGCCACTTGTTGGTATATTGTGTAAGTGGTAATTAATACAATTGCATGATACAATTTCCAATAAAGGTCTTATGATGCAAATATTAGCAAAGTATTAGAGGCAAGGCTTATAGACTTTATTGATTTTCTGTATGTTACAAGCTAGAATACAAATTTGCAGACTCTGAAATACAGAACTATAATAACATAAGAAACTAATATTTTATTTTAATGATCAGCCCTCAACTCATTATAATATAAATTTTTACAAGTTCTGTCTTCTGAGGAGTGACTGGAGAATATATTTATTAGAAATGGGAAATTGCTAATGGGTAATTCAAGAGGCAAGAAGTTCTTATCTATTAATATAATATTTACCTTTTTCTTCAATATAGCATTAGGAACAATGACTATATAAAAATATTTTAACAGGATATATCTGGCCTTTATTTGCTGGGCATGTGGAATTGAGTCATGCCTCTAATTATCTCTGCCTATATTTCCACTGCCCCTGCTGGTGCTGAAGACATGATTGATAGGAGATGATGGCGAGTGGGGATCCAGATCTCAGAAAGATGTTCAAAATATGCCTGGTGTGTATGATTTCACAATATGCTCCATGATTGGGTTGACAGATATCCAAGTGGAAGATTAGTAGTGCATTTTGGAGAAGGCTGACATATCTGCTAAATATACCACACTTAAAAAAAATCTCATCACTGTCATGTATAAAAATGCACACCTGTTTATTACAAATACATGCATGTGTTTAAAATCACAATGCAACATATTTGCACATATTTGTATACAGGGTCGTCAGTGTGTGAAAGAATGAAGTTAAAGATAAGGAAAGTTATCTATGAATTGTTTTGAAGCCCTCTTTTTAGACAGCAGTATTGCTTAATGTATATACTTGTTAAGAATGTACCTATTAAAGTGATGATTTTGTCTTTATACGTTACTTTAAAATATTTATTTCTAAAATGTGAAAAGAATGAAAGATGATATAAAATTGGGAGCAAAATGTTGTTGAGTTCCTGCATTTTCTTACATTTCTTACCATGAATTCCTTTTAAAATGTGGCAGCACAAAATTTAATATGCATATATTCCAAAATCTGGAGGTAAATAGCATACAATTTTGAATATTTTCACTGCCAGCTAAATAAATTGGGCATAAAACATATTTTCTATACTGCTTATTAGCTTGTGTCATAGGAATGTAAAGTATGAAGTTATATTTTCTGAAAAATATTTCAAGTGTTAGAGGCTACAAACTTTTGCATTGCTATCAGGAATGAATTAACTTTTAAAACTCTGTAAACCTAAACAACTACTTCATTATTATAGCTGATCCCTTTTTAAATGGCATTCAAGAAAAAAAGCAATTTCCCAGGAGCATTTACTATTTACAATTGCTATGTTTTAGAGGCGAGATATACCCTTGTTGATAGACACATGTGTGTAATGATATTGGGTTGAATAAAGGTGATCACCTAGTGCTTCAGTGGAGAGCTGCTAACAGAAGTCAAAGTCAAAGCAGACTCCGCCCTCTGTAAGGCTGATGTGTGCTCTCATTACTGGGGAAAAGGAATTGAGAAAATGCACTCACTTGCTTTTTATTAAGCACAGTAGGTAAAGCAGATGAATGTTTGAAAGCTCAAGGAGCTGTCATAATGAAATTTAAGCATTGTTCATATTGGATAGTAGCCAAACTCATGCTGCAAACTTCAGACAAGGGTCAAGATCGCCAAAGAATTGCAGTTCTCTTCTTAGAGGATGGTTTCTATATATTCTTAGTCCAATAATAAAGCTGAAACTTAATGTTTCATTGAGAAGAACAGAAAGAAAAAAAAGAACAGAAAGCTCAAGGAGTTATTTACTTATTCTTTCTCCTTTAAAAGACTTCTGGGTTTTACAGTAGTACTTTGTCAATAAAAAGTAAAATGCAACATAAACAAAATAGGTTTCATTTAATCTAGAAAGTGGGAAAAGAAGAGATGTTTTAAAATCTAAAATTATGTACTGTCGCCTTTTCTTAGAACATTTATCTGAAAGCATGAAACATGAAAAGGACTGTAACTTTTTTGGTTTCATTTTGTTATTTTTCATTTAGTAAACAATTATGACATATGGTTATGTAAAAACTCTCCAGTGACTCCAATAATATGAAATGCCTATAAAATTGCTACCTTTTAAAATAAATTTCTAAAACTAGTGTGTGTATAAGAGAAAATGGGTTAGAATCCCTACATTTTCTGCTAACCAAAAAGTGTTAGACATATTCTACATTTTGTTTGGCTGAAAGGTCATTGTGTTCTTTAAACTTGTTCCAGTTTATAAAATTACTCTAATCTATTTTCTTTGAGAGTTGTGTGAGCAATGGGGGAGGGGAAGCGTGGAGTGTTGAGTTTGCTTCATTTTTTCAAATACCTTTTACAGAAGACACTTAGTAGTTAAGCTAGTGATCACAGTGGCAAGAATGTGTCTTGTATACAATTTTAGATAATGTATTGAAGTTATTTCCTTTGAATCTTTGAGCTTTGTTAGACAGAGATGGTTGTAGCACTTTACATTTGCTTTTAAAGTTGATGGTCCATCAGAAATTAGAAGTTGAAAGGGTAAAGGAAAAGAGAGAATGAAAAGAGCGAACACCCCAGTGGGCACTCTGAGAATGGAACAAGAGGCACAAAGCCTATGAGAACATGCAGAACTGGGGCCACGATCTTCTGTGCCAGGTAAAGCCTGAATGTATCACAGGCTGTTGAAGTTCATAAAGCAAATAAAGTTACATGCAAGCGTTACCTTCAGATACAAATACTGATTTAATTTTATTACACATGACTGAAAACTTAAATAGTATATTCATATAATATGTTTTACAATGAGTTAGGTCATGCAAAACAAAGATGAAACTGATCATCCTTGTCTCACATGATGGTATACAACAGAGGGCCTGAATTTGATCTTAGCTTTCCTCTTACTTAGGGGCCTGATGGTGTTGTGGGAGGTATACTGGCTATGACCTGAAGGGATGGTGATTCAAACCCACGAGGTGCTCAGGAAATAGAGCTGAGACAGTCTGTTTCTTTAAAATTTACAATTTAGAATCCCAAAGGAAGAGTTCTATTGTGTCCTATAAAATTTTAATGAATTGTTCTTCGGCAGCATTAGGTTCGCCACTTAATTAACTGCATAAAAGTTATTTAACCACCTGGGTCTTAGGTTCCTCAAATCTAAATTATAGGGAACAGTAGGCTCTTCATTATAGTGTGGTTGGGAGGGTGGATTGAGATAATGTATGCAAAGTTTGCAACAAAGCTTCCAGCATATGGAAAGTGCCCAGTAAATGTTAGTTTGTATCAAGAGTGTTTCCTTTACTTTGGGGTAAAACTTAGCTCTAGAAAGACTTATTTTTTTTAAGAGATTCCAGGAATTCAAAGAAGCATGCCTCCTTCTCAGTCACAGGGCAGGTTTTGATCTGTTGGGTAGGGATTAAACTTGGAAGGACTGATCCAGAAAGATTTCTCCTGCACCAACAGCTATGCTTAGGGTAGAGTGGGTGCAATCGAAGGGGGGGGGGAACTGTGTGGAGAAGAGCCCACAGGTTGCAGCTCACAGAGCAACTGTAGTGGCATAGACTCTGCATACCTACAGTGTCTGAGCAAAGTGTCGTTGGAAAAGATGACGGTGTTACAAGGGTAATTGCCTTATAGGGGATTATTGACTGTATTTTACTTTTCTGCCTCTATCGGTATTTGTTTATCTGCCTTTAGTTTGCTTTTTTTCCCCCATTTGTTTGATGTTTGTTGTATGCTAATTGGTTTGTTGCTTTTGTTGGGGTTGTTAGTCTTATGGTGTTTGGAATTTATCATCACATGACTGCCAAAGAAAATTTGAGTCATGCATGTCCCAGGGACAAGCAGATGGATTCTGGGCTCCAATTTAACTGTAACCCCAAACCAAGAACAAGTCTGATAACATGGCCCTGCTTAATCCTCATGCTACAACAAAGTATGGTGAAGAAAACAGATGGTACACAATCCAAGAACAGCTAGTTCTGATAACATGGCCCTGCTGAATTCTCGTGCTGCAACAAAGTAGGGTGAAGAAAGCAGACGGTGCCCGACTATCAATAGAAATAATGCCCGGGGTCTTAAATGTGTATCTTCAAACAAGCAGTCTGCCAAGTCACACAGAAGAAGCGTACCAGCTTGTGGGATCCACAGATGACAATAACAAAATTCAAATATACCAAAGGGAAAAGTATCAGAGCTCAAATAGTGAACACTCAATAATGTATAAGACTGTGGAGGACAGTGGTGCCCAAAACCCATCTGCAGAGAACTTAGTTAGATTCAGGCTCTGCTGGCAGAGCCTCACAGACCACAGATCAGGATCTCAAACAGCGTTGCTGTCAGATTGAGATCATTAAAATTGAAATTACACTAGGTTGAAAATAATACTTGGTGACCTCTTGACCTAACCTGAAATTCTTCTAGGTGCAAGTATTTCTTTCTAGTTCCATAACAAAAATGTCTTCCTTGGCCTTTAAATATTCATGATGGTCTTTTCTGACTTATTCACTATGTATATTTTTATCTTTGTCTTATTTTTATTTTATCCTTACCAATTTATTTTGGTTCAGTTTTCATTGTTTCTGTTGGGGTCATCGGTTTGTTTAGGACAGAAGTGGGAGATGCACAGCGATAAGAACTTATACAAGAATGAACGCTCGGTCTCCACTCGCCTCCACTCAAGTACTTCCTCAATGCAAGAACACTTTGTTCTATTAAATTGGCATCCCGTAATGCTCCCCTTCCTGATTTCTGAAGACAATTGTTTGCATAAGAAAATATGGTGAAGAAAGCTGGTAGTACCCACCAAAAAAAGATATAATGTCCTTAAAATCTTGAAGATAAACAAGAGGCTATCTAACTCACAAGCAACAAAGCCCACATGGAAGAAGCACACCAACCTGTGTGACCACAAAGTGTCAAAGGGACCAGGAATCGGACATCAAAGAACATAAAATCATATCATTGTGTACCCATCGTTGCATGGAGATTACTAAAGAAAAATGTGTGCATAAACAATTGTGGTGAAGAAAGCTGATAGTGCCTGGCTTTCAAAAGATATAGCATCTGGAGTCTTAAAGTCTTGAAGGTAAACAAGCAGTCATCTAGCTCAGAAGCAACAAGGTCCACATTGAAGAATCACAACCAGTCTGTGTGAACACAAGCTGTCAAAGGAATTAAGTATCAGGCATCAAAATTATACTATTGTCAATGAGGGGGAGTACAGATTGGGGACCCAAAGCCCTTCTGTATATAATGTACTTGCCCTTACAGAGGTATTGCAGGGAAGAGACTAACCAGTCAGGGTGCAATGTATCAATGATGAAACATACAACTTTCCTCTAGTTCTTCAATGCTTTCCCCTCCCCACTAACATGATCCTAATTTTAACTTACAAATCCAGCTAGACTAGAGGAAGTACACGGGTACAGATAGGAACCAGAAATACAGGGAATCCAGAACAGATGATCCATTCCCGACCATTGGTGAGAGTGGGGATACCAGGTAAGTGAAGGGAAGGCAGGGTAGAAAGTAGGAATCACTTATAAGGATCTCCATATAACCTCTTCCCTGGGGTATGGACAACAGGAAAGTGGATGAAGGGAGAAATCAGACAGTGGAAGATATGACATAGTAACAATAATTTATAAATTATCAAGTGTCCATGAGGAAGGGGGAGGGAGGGGAAAAACGAGGAGCTGATACCAAGGGCTTAAATAGAAAGCAAATGTTTTGAAAATGATGAGGGCAGTAGATATACAAATGTGTTTGACACCCAATGGACTTATGTATAGATTGTGATAAGAGTTGTATGAGCCTCCAATAAAAGGATTAAAAGAAAAAGAAGAAAAGAACTGAGGCAAGGGTTTACAGAGGAGGGGGGTAGGTGAGAAGACAGGGTGAGGAGAGTAAGCAATGCATGTGGGAGCAGGAGGGAGGTCTATAGCTGGTAGCAAATGCCCAACTCATTTTAAAAGTGATATCGCCATGGAGGAAAAATATGAAAGTTTTCTAAAATTGATTCTGGTAATGGTTGCACAACTCTTTCTGATATGACTGAATTACTGAATATTTTTCATATGTGGATTAAGTGCCAGCAGTACTTTAAAAAACGGTTGTCATCTATGGACTTTCTCTATGAGTTGGGGAATTGTCAAACTTACATATACTTAGCAGCTAGACAAATCCATGATTGGCTAGATTTTCAAATTGAATAACTGCTTTGCTCAATAACTGGTTTTGATGGTCTGTCTGGCATGGTTCTGGGATGTTTATTTTAAAACAAAGCACATCATACCATTCAGAATTCTTTATAAATTGTGAATTACCTAATATGACATTTTTGTTTGTTTTAAAAATGTAGAAAACCATTCTTATTTAGGTTTAAATAATAAGCTGCTTTCAAATGTCGGGATGTTTAAAGCACACATTTGAATTTGGAGGTTTTGTCACAGATATTCCCAATACATATTCCACATATAAATTACTTAGAGGCAAACATGTTAAGGTCCATGTACATAGTCAACAAAACAGAGAAAAGATTATGAATTAGGGAAGAGAAAGCATTTAAACAATAAAATCAATATAAAGAAGAAAAATAAAGACATTATTGAATAACTGATGCTCAGGATATTTTGTTTTATGATTAAATATTCAATTAAATATGTAATTACTACTTTCAGTGAACACATTAATAGCAAAGTGTATATATATATATATACACATGGCAATATTTTAAAAGTATCATTTATTGATATTGTACCAATCTTACACTCTGTGAGAAGTGAAACCAAAGTTTCTTTCTTTGTTTTTTAATTATAAAGAAATTTATGGATTGGGAGACATGCTACTGTATAGACAAAGTGCATTAATGCTCCAAATTGAATTTAGAAAGGTTTTTGTGGAGCAAATAGATAACTCTGCATCATGAGTTTGAAGGTATACATGGCAAAAAAAACACCATAGGTTATTAAGCAGCAATTATTTTTAGTAATATCCTTCAAGTACCTAATTCTCTGGTGCATGTTAACCAAGAAATTCTTGACTCACACTGTACAATCTATTTTGGGAAACATCTTTTTTCAAACATTTCCTCATGCAGACTAAATCTTGAAACTTGCTTCTTTTGAGTCATAAACTTTGACAATAACTGAATTGTCACTCTAGAAGAAAGTAAAATATTTTAGATAAAGCTGTAGCTCAATTGAAAATTAGTCTTAATGCATATATGAGGCAGTCATTTTAGTCATAGAAAGTGCCTGAGCTCTGAGTTTTACTTACGTATTCTCCCATATTTTTAGCAGACCAACACTAGGAGATACAAGTTACTAACAAAGGAGAGACACCTTTTCAACCAAGATTTAGTATTTCAGAGATGGCTCAGTTACTAGAGGTGGCTGTATGACAATCAGTGCAAGAGCTTGCATAAGCTTTAGGCATTGTGTTCAGGCAAAATGGTGATTGCTGAGAAAGATGTTATTATAATGGGGCCACCTTAGAGCTACAATGAGGCAGTGCAGGTGGGCTAGTCCAGAATTAAAGTTCATACTCTTAACAAAGTTGTTGTTTTTACTCATTGTTAAATTGCTGCTGACTTATCAACCCATGTCCAAGAGACTGAAACAGTGACCGGTCTTGACCATTGTTATCTTTAAGTCCATGATTGCAGCCACTCTGTCAACCCATCTTCTTCCTCTTCTTCACTGCCCTTCTAAAACTTTACCAAGCAGGATATCCTTGTCAATGTACTTGTACCCTGGGAACAAATACAAGGACTTGTGCCCAAGACTTACCACCCTAGCTACTAAGGCGCATTCTGTGAGTACTTCTTCCAAGACACATTTGCTTGCTTGTTTTAGCAGTCAAAGTTACTTTTAATATTTTTGCCAACACCATATTTAAAAATGTATCAATTATTCATTGGTTTTCCTCATTCATTATCTAATTCCAACTTTCACATGCATATGAGTGATGGAAAATGCCAGGGTTTGAGTCAAGAAAACCTTAATCCTTAAGTGATATCCTTACGCTAAAGAGAAAATGGACAAACAATTGTATTAATAAACTTGGGATTTTTTCCTAAGAAAAAATTGTCACAAAACTAGATGCCTTGAACTTTGGTTGTGTCAAGAAAAACACAGTGCATATTATATTCACGTAACTAGGAGCCAAGTGGATATTTTAAAAATATTATAAGTATATTGTTTTTAAGTTTTTTTTATTATGAAGTGTAGCAGAGTGGATCGTCAGTTTAACATTCACATTAACTAATGCACAACTAACACATTCATTAGTCTTCTCAACGTATGCCCCAAAGCTTATCCCACTTACTCCCTGTGTTTCCATTTACACCTTTTCTCCATTCCTCCAAGGTTCTTAGGTAAATGCTGCCCTTTAGATTATTCATTGTTAAGATGGGTCATATCGTTATCTTAGGGGTCCTTTTGGTTTCTATTCAATTTCTGTTCTATGTGTTTCTCCCACTTACTCAGGACCTCCAAATCTGATTCTTCTCAGAGTAGTTTGTAGTGGTATTCTAGAACTTCCCAGCTCTTCGGGTCTCAGCATCACGGAGACTGAAGGGTGTGTGGTTCCCTAATCCACTGCTCTCATGGCTCTCTTGTGCCTTTTGATTTTCAACACTCTGCTTTCTTCCATACAGATCAAGATCAATAATTGCACTCCAAATGGCTTGTGGAATTTTAAGATTCCTGTTTTCTCTCACCAAAATATGACACAGACCATTGTTTTGTGAACTATGGTATATCAATTCATCTTGATATCTCTTGCAAGGGTTGTCCTGAACCCTGAGGATTAGTTCTTTTAAAGGTGTTTGATTGTGGCTCAGAAATTTTCTCTGTAAGCTCCTTCACCACATTCATGAGTCTAGTTGCAGCAGATACATGTATGCAAATATTACCAGTCAACATATACATATATATCAGTTGGTATATGCCCATTTTCCCTTCTCTACATGTTCACCCTGCATGTCCAAGCATCCATTCACATAACCATGATTTCAGATCTATTTATATAAAAGTAATTGTCCTGGTTTAATTCTTGCAAACTTCTCAGTATTTTCCTCTGCCTCCTCCCCTCCCACCCCAAAGTTCCACTCCCATTATTGTTTATTTCCTTTCCTTTGTCCTAAGTTAGCAATTGTCTTCTTTTTGATTTTCCCTCACTCCCTTCCAAAACCACCTCTGGCAACCCTCAAATAATTTTTATTTTGGGCCGAACCTCAGTGGCATAGTGGTTGTGTGCAGGACTGTGACCCACTGGGTTGGCAGTTTGAATCCAGCAGCAGCTCTATAGGAGCAAGGCTGGGCCTCCTACTCCCATCAGATGGCAGTGATGCCAAAACACACAAAAAACAAAACAATAATCTTGATTTTTTTACATACAATATTTATCTTTGTGATTTGCAGATTATTATTTTTTAATATTGGATAGCATTTTATTTTGACTATATAACACAATGCATTTAAACATTATTCCCTTGATAGCTTTGTAGGTTGGTTCCTTCTTTTGGTGATTGTAATAGTGCTGCTATGAACACAGGTTTGCATATATCTACTCTTTTTAGAGCTTTTATTTTTCTATAACCTGTACCAAAATAGATTGATGTGTCACATGGTATTTCTATTTACTACTTTTGAGGTAGCAAAATACTGACTTCCATAGTAATTACATTGTTTTACATTCTCACCAGCCCAGCATTGTGTGAAGGGTCCAGTCTCTCCACAACCTCTGTAATATTTGATACTATCTTTTTTCTGAACTTTGCTATTTCGGCATATTTAAATAATTTATTTCTGGGTTTTTGTGGTCTAGAAATGTTTATCAATGAACAAGAGGTATTTGAAATAGCATAATTTCTTCTTTAGAAAGAAATAAAATATGATATTTTTTAAAAGCTGTTTTTATTGAGGACTCAAACAACTCTTATCTCAATGCATGCATCCATGATTATCTGAAGAGCACATTTGTACATTTGTTGCCATCATCATTTTCCAATCATTGGCTTTCTCCATAAGTCGTGGTATTAACTCCTCATTTCCCCTCCCTTTCTCTCCTCTTCTCTCATAAACCCTTGATAATATATAAATTACTATTTTTTGTGATATCCTACACTGTCCAATGTCTCCCTTCACGCACTTCCCTGTTGTCCATACCCCAGAGAGGAGGTTATATTTAAAGGCTAAAAACTGGCTCCCCCTTTCGACTCTATATCCCCCCACCCTCTTGGTAGCCCCACTCTCACCACTGGTCCTAAAGGGATCACCTGTCCTGGATTCCCCATGCTTCTGGTTCCTATCTGTACCAGTGTACATCCTTTTAAAGTTATTTTATCAAGGGATTCTAAGGACTTTTGTTGAATTGCTATTACATCAGTAATATCTGTAATTTCGGCCAGTGTGTCAGAGAGAATCTAAATTCATTTTTTCTATTTTTAATGTGCCATAAGTGAAAGACAATTATGAAATAAATGATCAGCTACAGCTAAATCTATTAATGATGGGGCTATCTGAGATTACAAGATTTATCATTTTTTTCTTCTATAGGGGTACTAATTTCAATTTCCTGTTCCATGGTAAGATGTCACTGTATGAAAGGATTAATCATGAGAACTCCAATGGTACCTAGGATGCATTGGTCTCATCTCACATAATCCAGGTATAGCCTATCAAGACCTAAGTAGATGTTGAGTCATAGAACTTCTCTTTCAAACATGCTGTTCCTCTCTAAAAAGACATATCCAGATGGAGCCTGGATTATGCCAGTCCTGACGTGAGTCCCAAGAAATACAGTAGGCTGATCTGTTCTTTAGAGTCAGTCTGCAGACTGTGAATCATCACAAATAAAACTCTCTAAATGCTAAGCAAATCATAGTTGGGCACCAACTTGGGAATATTGAGAATTATATATAAAACAGCAAATTGATAAGGATTAATGTTAAGCACTATCAACAACAATATTACAGTGTCTGGGACAAATAGATTATCTATCAGAATCTACCCAGACATATAAAATTGAAACAGATAAGTTATGGTAATGGGTATGTAAATAAGTATGTGAATAACTCATTTAAATATTTTTGTTTTAAAACAATAAAATTTTGGTATAAGCTTGTAAACTGAAAGTGGCACAGTGAAGATCTCAATATGTCCTTGTGTTTTCTTTGACATTCATTGATATTGCAGGCACTGGTTAATAATTGAGATAATTTTGTTATGTATTTTTCCTCCAAGCATCAGTGTTGGCTATGATAAACAGAATAGGGGTTAGAAATAATAATTTCATAACAGAGAAAGACTAACTAAAGGAATAAATAGAAAAATTATGGTGGTTAAGTGTCATTGAGTTGGTTCTACATCAAAGGAACCCTATGTACAATGGAAGGAGACACTGACTTTGCCCACACCGCCCTATCCTCACAGAGTTGTCTTGTGTTTCATCCCACTGTTTCAGACACTCCAATTATCAGTCTAGTTGAGATAAAAATAATGATCGTAAAATGTGTCCTTCTTTTAATAAATTACCGAAACATGAATCCAAGGTGGTAAAGTCATTAATTTTAGAGACTATATATATTAAGCAGAGTAGAAAATTCTTTTTGGCATCAAAAAGAAAAGATATAGCTCATTGGATCAGAGTTAAAAGTATCCAATAGCTGCTAAACACTTAAGAAATATTTCCATTATACATAGACAGCCAAGGCATGAAAATACCAGAAGTTAAGAAACAGACCCCCTTATTCTTAGCAGTTAACATATAATTTTGTTATATTTTTCTTGGGATCATCTTCTTTCCTTGTGTATTTCCTGCATCTGACTGCTAAATTTCTGAACTTCAAATTTTTATTTTACTTATAATTTAAGCTAGATGTTTTGGCCTTCTTTAACTGTGACAAATTAGTCTAAGGATTGATTTCTTCTGGTTTTTCTGTACAAAATTATATAAGAGACTAAGATATGACTATTTCCAGTGGAAGTCTAAAGAATATTTTAATACGTGTCTTTTCAAATAAAAATGATCATATCAGGTATTATTAAATAAATGAATAAGGGAGCTAGATATCTGCTCCTTAAATGATAATTTTAAGAGAATAGTTCTTAGAATAGCACATCAGACAAAATTGACTTTATGCCTATTGTTGTAGTTACTTTGTGAAGCCATCACATTGAAGGATTTCTGAGCTGCCCCTCTCCTTTATCAGGTATGATGTGTCTCCAGGGACTGAACACTTGTGATAACATGTCTAACTTATGTAAGACAAAGTCACACCATCCTTGCCTCTAAGGAACTTTCGGACAATACATCTTCAAAGAGAAATCTGCTTGTCCTTTTGGTAGTCTTAGAACGTTCAATATTCTTTGTCAGCACCGCAATGAAAACACATCCATTCTCCTCAGTATTCCTTATTCCACGGTCTTAGACCTCCCATTGAAAATCCCACACCTTGCATTCAGACTCACCTCCCTCCTCAACATAACATTCTTGCTTTTCAATATTCTGTAGTGCATTTTTCCAGTGGAGAGTCTATCTAGACGTGTGTTTTATTGCAGAGGCAACAATATTTTGGAAAGTAGCATGTCATTTGTGCATCAACAAGAATATTTCTTCTAATTTTTCTTTTAACTTCAGCATGACCTTTTGCTGTTGCACTGTATTTTAGCTATAAACATTCCAGAAAGAAGTGACAAGGTACATAAAATATCTTTTATTAAATATCATGTGTCTACCAAGAGATGTATCAGAATTTCAAAGACAAGCAACAAATTGATGAGGTGTTCATGGAGTGGAGGCCCAACACCCATCTGTAAGATAATTGACAGTCCCTCTCAGAAGGACCACAGAGAAGGGATGTTAAATACAGGGAGTGATGCAAAAAGAAGTAACCATATAACTCTCTTCTAGGTTTTTAATATTTCCTTAAATCAGTATTGTGGGCTTTATTTTTTGGCTCATTAAAGCTCTCTGATCTGCATGTGTTCATTTGTGTTTTAGAGATCACTGATACATGAAAGCCAAGATAGATAATAATTCAGAAATAGTAACAGGGTTAAAGGTTCCCCTAGACTACCAGAAGAGAGTGGGGAGAAAGGAATAGGGAGCAGATAGCATGGATGACTGTATAACCCTTTCAATGGCATCAAACAATAGCATGGTATGTGAATGGATATATTAGATATGATATTATATATGGATATATTGTCTAAGATATGGCAAAATTACTATAGGAAAACTATATAAGGAATGTAGGAGGGTAGGGTGGGAGAGGGAAGGAAAGGTATAAAGGGGAGCTCCTATCATGTTTTTCAAGAAGAAATAAAATGTTTTGAAATGGATTGTGGTCAGAGTTGTACAATACTGCTTCATGTGACAGATCTGTGGAATGTTATGATATCTATAAGAGTTCCCAATAAAATGATAAAAAAATTTAAAAGAATGATAAAAATATGACAAGAAGGGATTAAAATCTTGTTTTTGTGACATGCAATATTAATGAATGAACTCAGATGCATATTTTAAACACATGAAAAATGCATACTTATTTTATAAGCAAATTTCAGCTTGCTGGACTGAGTGACTTTGAGAAGTGGTGAACTTTAAGTGACCTTGGTAGAAGCGATCCCATGATTCCATTAGGTTATTATAGACTTAAAAAAAAAATCTCCCAATGGGAGAAGGAAGCATTCACAAATAGTTTACCTAGCTTTCCAAGTGTCTGTCCCTGCCCAGTGGAGGAATTGAGGGTCAGCTGCTGTAACCCCCTGCTCATCCCAGCAGACCCAGCGCTCATGGCATCGGAGTCCCTGAGCATGAGGCTCTGCGAAGGCTTCAGCTTCACTCAGCTCAGGAGCTCTGGACATGGCATTCAGGCTTGAAGTCGACGCTCTTCCCACAGTGGCCGGCCGATAAGGGATGGTTTGGATGGAAGAATCTAAAGTCCATTAGGGAGTCTGGACTCAGTCATGGAGAAATGGAAGGCAGCTGGCTGGCAGTGGTGGGCCAGGAGGAGGCTGATTAAACAATATGCTTTGTGGCAAGTGAGTCAGGGCCAGGTGTGGCTCTGCAAAACTTGGGAGTGATGGCCACAGAACCAAGGCTTTCCGCTGTTTAGTGGAGTGAATGCAGTCACCGTAAATGCTGAAGGGCTAATTTGTGTGTGATATAGTGCTTGCACAATGTCCAAATCCCATATCCTATATTCACAGTAAATACTGTGGATGTTCTGACAAGCCTTGGTGGTTACAACTTGGGCTTCTTTCCCCAAGGTCAGAAGTTACAGATGACCAGTTTCTCTGAGGGAGAAAGGCACAACTTCATAGTCCTGCAAACATTCATAGTCTCTGAAACCCATGGGGGCAGCTCTAGCCAGTCCTATATGATCACAATGAGTCTGCCTCAACTAGAAGGCAGCAACTTTTGTGTAAGGCTATTGTGAATGTTGAGTAGTGCACACCTGTGTACCAGAAAAACACCCTGGAGATATGTATGCAGTAGTTTCTAACAGTTGTATAGTCCTAGCTACAGCCCTGTAAAGAACAGGATCCAGCTGTAAGATGCAATAGCCTACAAGTCTATTTTTCATTTATGTTTTTGTGTAAGAATACCTTGTGCATTAATGAAAACTTTCTGTAAAAATAAAGAGCAGTCCAAAGAATAGTAAAACAAATTCACTGCCTCCAGTAGTGGACATATTTCTCAAAGCTGCTTTTAATTCCCTTATTACCAGTTGTTCTTTTGAGGGTAATGTAGGATGGATCCTGTCCAAGGGTCATTAGATATTTATATAACTGTTGAGTCCTAGGGAAAACGTTAGGATGCTCAGCCAGATGTAGTTTCCCAAACCAACCAGATTGCCTGCCATGAAGTCAACGCCAATGCATTTCAACTCTCTAGAACAGGGTAGAACTGCCCCTGGGAGAGTCAGCACTGGACCTCTTTTTTTTTTTTGGCATCACTGCCCTCTGGTGGGAGTAGGAGGCCCAGCCTTGCTCCTGGAGAGCTGCTGCTGGATTTGAACTGCTATCCCTGTGGGCCACAGTCCCACACTCAACCACGCCACTGGGGCTCAGCCACTGTATCTTTTTAGGGGAGTAGAAAACCACTGGCAACTTCCAACTGCTGACCTTTCAGTTATTAGTCTGCAAGTCCACTCTTTTCTTGTTTTAGAAAGAAGGAATGCTGGAATTACTTTTTTCTTCAGGTCAATACAATACTCTTTGCATAAATTAAGTAGCTTATGCATTTAATACCATATTGACCTAATTGTAAATTTTATCTAGTGACATTGAGGATGCCAATAGCTAGATATTTTAACAAAGTGATGCTGTGTTTGAGGCAAGATTACTAGGAGATGGGACATACCACTGAACCATGAAGAGATGTTGACAAAGTAGATGCATTTCAACACAAGAGTAGCTGAAAATCTGCATGTCGAAGCTGAGAAGAGTAAGGAGGTGACTTCGTGAAATTCTGTGCATGACAGGTTGGCTTCCAGGCAAAAACACTAGAAATCTACGACAGTCAAGTAGGCACATTAGGAGAACCACTAGAAATAAAAGATATGACTTAGAGACAGGCAGGAATCAAGGAGCACCAATATGGTCAATTTCATGTAAGTCTGAAATCAATATCCAACTTTTAGAGTCTGGGCTTTTAAACTGGGAACACAGGACATGTTGCAAAAACTAGGGGTTGATTGCCCTTTAGAATGAAAATCCTAAATGATAGGAATCGGTTCTTTCTTGCCTTTTCATAAGAACCTGTTAGTCAGCAGTTTGAACTCACCAGTTACTCCCAGGAAAAATGGCTTCCTCTGTCTGTAAAGACTTACCATCGTGGAAACTCAGCACAGGCACTTCTATTCTGCATGAGAGTCCTGATGGGAATTACTTCAGAGGCAGCATGTTGGGTTTGGAGTTGATTGGTTTTTTAAATTGTTTTCGTTTTTTCTTCTGACAAAAGAGTTCTTCTGGCATTGTCTATGAGTACTGTAAAGCTAACTCAAACTTCTATCATTACAACCTACTGAGTGTTTCTAAGGGAAAAGCTAGGACTCTCTGATTCCCTATGGGTTTGCTGCCTCAAACATGCGACGTGATGTTGCTTTGAGTTTGGATTGATGAGATGGCGAGAAGGGTTGGGTTGCTGACTGCTGGTTTTAGGAAGCATTACGGAACTAAGGCGGGAGTTAAAATGTGGCCACTTTAGCAGGTTCAGTGGATAAAAATAAAGTTATATCTGTGTATATTAAGGCCCATACATTTCCAGGGATTTGAGAAATAATTTCACTGACAAGAAGAATGACCAAGCAAGGATTTTCAACAAAACAGTAAGGACTTGGATATGGCAATGGACTTCTTCCTTTTGAGTATTACTGCTCTCTTTCAAATATAATTTTAACCTAGATTTTATCATTGTAATGGCCACACCAGACATACAGCCAATACTCATGATTATAAAGATCATTAAGGAAGTTAATAGGTTAAAAAGCAGGGGAAAAATATTTGTGATACAGATGTTCAGTCCGGATATATTACAAGGTTCCTTCACAGATGCCAGGAAATATCCAGATGGTCTTCCACTCCACTAAGAGCTTGAGTCAGAAGATATTCAGTTCCAGTTGCTCAGAGCTGCAAGTCCAGCTCACCCAACTAACTATGTCGAAGCACCTACTCAACAGAACATCCACTGGCTCTGTGGGAAGTAATGTCCACCAGCGCCTCATGCTCTCACTCCTGGTCCTGCTGCTGCTCTGCTTCCATTCCTTAGATGATCAATCTGTCCTGTGGATTAAAGATGATTAATATGCAGGATTTGGGGAGTCAAAAAGAAAGGCACACTACACTCCTTGCTCCTATTGATAATAAGTGTCCACTTCCTGCTTCTCATAGAGCTCATTTCATACCCAACAGGAGAGCAATCCAATGAATTATGTTCAAAATTATTCACAGGCATCTCCCCCTGACATTTTTACAGAGGCATGCAGGAAAACATCACTTGTTGAGAGGTAGACACCTGGACTAGCCAGGAAATGAAATAATTCATGGTCCTGCAGGCCATTCCTTGACTCTTTTGGCTATTACACCTTTCATGCAGGAGATGAATAAACTTTTCCTGCCTTTTCATTTGACTGTGAACACACCCATCTAATTTAGCAAGCCAGACACCTATGCCTTTATCTCCCCTATTTTAGATATCCAGTTTCTAAATTGTCCAATCATACTAGCCTTGTACTCTTGAGGAGACAAGAGTATTTCTTATGAAAGTCTTCGTTTCTGGTTGGAATTTGGCCTACACCTACAACCATAAGCAAAGTTCAGTTTAGAGCAGGTAAACCACCAAAACTGCAGCAGTGTGTAATAAGATGACTAATAAGGTCAAGCATCTCTCTTGTCATTTTTTTGGATTTTGGTCATCTCAGAAGTAGATATTCACACTAGGTCAATTAGGTACTGACTGCAAGCTTGGCACTCCATACATACAGTTCATATATATGTCCCAATCTTTGATGTCAACTGGCCTTTCTCACTCTCACATGCCTCAATCCCCTGGATCTAGGGTATGTCTGTAGGTTCACTATTCACAGAAATATTTAAGCTTCAGGACAGGAAAGCCTTCCTCTTTTCCCCACCTTGAACACCCATGAATCAGGTCTACAGGTACCAATGGAACTTAACTATGCTCAGATAATCTCTTCATTGCTGCATTTCTCTCCACTTCTAGTCAGTCAGTTGACACAGGTGGTTCCTAAAGTGAGCACCCAGAGCTCATAGGCTTTTGAATTTTCTGTCGTAGAAGGGGGCTCTCCCCGATGGTCACATCCTTTCTGTACCAATGCATCCAGTGATAAACTGCTTGCTCACACTTTGAAAGAGGAAGCCGTCTTTTTCTCTGGATGTCTTTCCTTCCAATGTGAATCCCCTCCTCTCTCAGAAGGCCTGGGAAGGCCCAGCTTTTCTTTCTGAACACCTTACTTGACTGTATGAGCCTGTTGAATGTCAGTAATTTCAAAGCATTGGCTTCTCTCCCAGAGAAAGTCAGACTTCCTCCTCCCGTAAAGAACACAGTCTTAGAAACTCTGCTCTAGAAGGACTCCATGAGTTGGAATTGACTAGATGTCAGTGAGTTGTTTTTTGGGTTTATACATTGGCTACAAATAAAAACATATTTCTTCCAGATAATTCCTAACTCCCTGTTTTGGATATCTAATAAAGCATAGGTTAACAATAGATTTAAAAGCTCTTGTAATCAAAGCTGTGGGTGCAAAAAAAATACAACTCCTATAATCATGATTTTGCAATACCGGATAGGAGAAACATTCATTATCAATAGATCATTTAATTCAACACATAACCTTTCAACTTTTAAATAATACACCAAGTTATTAATCTACTGTCCTCATCTAATCTATGTGTGTCTATAAAAGCACATATGACCCGGGGCCTCTAGCAGGGTAAAGCCCATGAGCACAGGCTTCCTATGAATTATGGATTCTTTAATCAGCCAACTTCTTCCCCAGGTCTTTCCAGAAGCTACTTTTCTCCTTGCAGCTGTAGCATATCAATTCTTACATTCACTACATGTAACAGTAACTAAACTAACAATTTCAAGGTACAAAAATCTTACATCCAATGCCTTTTTAGTCCTTTCTCATAAAAGCCCCAAGTTTCCATGATCTGAAGCCATTGCAACAAATCCCCCTCTCCTAACACAAAATGTGCTCTCTCTGCAATGTTAGAGGAGCTACAAGGGCCCAATACAATGAATTAAAAAAGTATATATCTGTCTCAAACAGCATTCTTTACTTTTGGTCTAGATCATATAATTCATTGTAATGGCCACACAGAACTCACAATGCTCACCATTGTAGGGCTTATTGCAGAAATTAACAGGTTTCAATTCAGGTAAGAAATGTTCAAGTTAAAAGACATTCAATCAGGACTCGGTGTAAACTTATACTAAAAGAAAGCCTTCAGTTCAAGCTCCTTTGTCTGCAAATATAAATCTTTAACGAAAGTAACTGGAATTACCTGCTACAGTAATCCTCAGCCTGAAGGCACAGAATGCCACCTCCGTGAATCATTAGCCCTACTTCCTCTAGTAGGTGCCTAGGGGCATCTCACTCCACAAACCAGTCTGCAGTCAAGGGGACTCAGCATTATTTGCACTGTAGGTTGTTGCGCAGTCCACCACTCTTCCACATGCTGTGCCTCTTGGTTCTCCTGCTACTCCTGCTTCTCATCACTCCTCTGATGCCAAAGCTTTCTTTCGGATCAAGGAGGACACAATGCAGGAATCCCAGGACACACCCCACTCCTAGCTAGTGATTGTAGTGTGAGTCTTCTGTTTCTCAGAGGGCTCATTATATATAAAAAGGATGATGATCACAATGTAGCCTGTTAACAGGCATTCATGGGTGGATCATATCAGTGTCTTATGTTAACCCTCTCCCCCTACAACCTTCTTACCCAGTCATCCAGTGAGAGGTACAGACTTTGGCTAGATGAACCATATTAATTAATTCACCACTTCTGCAATTGTCTAAGTTCTGGTCTTCAGACAAAAGTAATATTATTTCTCCATTTCTTTAAAATTGTAAATGGAAATCCCATTTAGATAGAATATGTCTATTAAATTAACAGGCATCAGGCTTAAGCACAAAAGCTCGTAAATTCTTGGAGCTCTTTGAACAGCCTGAGAATGCCAATGACTACTCTTGTTCATAGCATCCACTCGTTTTTAGTCTTTTTACTTTGGACAGAAGATTTTGTGGAGTTAATTATAGCTTTATCAAGAAAGATTCTCATTTGATGTTCATAGTTGATTCTTCTGGAGTTTGTTGGGCAACCAGGGAAACCGTGTCTGTGTTTCCTATGGATGTTTTCAGTCTGATGCAAGGGATGTATGTATGTGTGGGTTTGACATTTCTTGATTCAGAAGTCTCAAGCATCCATTTCCCCAAAGGCCAGCTGATTTAAAATAGTGGCAGAGAGCGGTTTATGCCCATTGGAGGTTGACAATTTATTTTCTGGACATGTCCTTGTATCTTCTTTAATTGAAAGGCCATTACTTTGTGAACCTTAGTAGTCTACGTATGAAATTTGGTCAATTTTATGAGCCAAGTCAATCAATTTGGCAGGGAAGGCAACCTTTAAATCTAATTGATGACTTTAGCTAAGGTTGAAATGTCAGGCTTGAGACCACATATAAGTACTGCATTAAAGGTACCAGTTGTTTATTTTTTCATTTGAAATAACTAATCTAGAATGTCCCCAATTTTTTCCTGAATAGTTGGACTTTATAATCATATGCATGAGTATTATTATTTTGAATTTAAGATTGGATTTGTGTGTAATCCATTTTAGGAGGGAAGCCCTTAGGGATTGCCTCAAATAATTTTGGATCCCTCCATCTAACTTCAAGTAGCTCTTGTGGTACAGTGTTTATCTGATAGCTTGGCATTTTGAAACCATGAGTTAAAAGGCTTTGCATGACAAAGATGAGACTATCTAGTCCTTTCAAACAGTCTTTGAAACCCACCTGAGCACCCTGTCATAGTGGCTATTAGTTGGTATTTGCTTGGTGGCGTTAAGTTTGGGGATTTTGGAATATCTCAATCTTCTGTCAATATGTTTTGACTGTTTAGAATTTAGCCAAGGTTAAACTAGGAACCTGTCTATTCAGGATATTCTAATCAAAATTTAGCTTCTCTAAGGGCAACCAACACATGACACAATATCTACAAATGAGGCAGCCTAGGCTGCTAAGTTTTAATAAGCATATCAAACTTATTTGGGAAATTGTTAGTAATATTATGTAATACTGTTCAAGTTCTGAGAGCAAAAGAAAAAAAGATTGTCTTATTTGTGAATTCCCTGGCATGGACTGGGGACTTCATGGATAGGAAAGTAAGAAATATTTTAGGAATGGCTATAGGCATTTTGGTTTGGGACATAATGTCTTTGGGTCTTTAAGAGACACTTAAAGGCAAAGACAATATTTAGGTAGAAGAGGAACCAGATTGAATTAGGTATACAGAAGTGGTTTCCTACTGAGAAGCAGAGAAAATTACAAGTATAGAAGATTGTTTCATTCTTCATTTTGTTTAGTTCCTTTAGAAACTGTCCTCTTCAATTCTTTACTCTGTCCACTTAGAAACAGTACCTTGCAGAAAGGTATTTTGCTATGTTCATATCTTTAGAGGTCTTGAGCTACTAATGTGAAACAAGGATCCTATTGCAATTTCTTAATGTGGTAGATGCTATTTTCTAATTTACTGTGAACAAAATGTAGAGAAATCAAAGGGTACTCAAAGTGTCCACTGATATTGATCTGTTTTTGTTTAGGTCCTCCTACCAAACAGACAGAAACAAACCTGTCAACAAATCAGAATCACTCCTCATGGAATTAGTGGGGCTCTCTGAAGGAGAAATTTAATGTTCCAAGTTGTAACAAGAGAGAACCCCCCTATCCCCACAAGGAAGTAAATAAAGGGCTGCCTACAAAGACAAAGAGGGAGTACATGACAAAAAGTTAAAAGGGGTTGTTAAATCACAATCATTTTTGACATTATATCTTCTAATCACTTGAGGTGTGTTAACAAAGATATTCTCTTTGGATTAAGCTACAAACTAAAAATATTATCCTTGCTCGTCTTGGGTACCAAGCAGATCAACTTTCACAAGTTATTGATTTGTTTCTTCAGTGCTGCAGGAGCAGATTTGTTATTCAGTTTTTTACTCAGACTTGTTACTGCAGTTTGATTCAAAATGGAGTTTGATTTAGACCTAGAACAAATGTTCATCTAGCCATGTAACATACCTCTCTCAGTGCCTCAACCCATACTGCTGCAATTGACTTGGAGAAATAGGAAATAGCTACTGTCTTGAAAATCCTGAAGGATGACGAGTCTTTGGAGGTAGTCTTGTTTAAACGTGAGGCAAGAAGTCCAAGAATTCATTTCCACATTTCTGAATCCTCATATATAAATCATAATTATTTCTCATGTGTTTATTGAATAAATATTTAATCGAGGTAAGGAACTCATACATCACTGAAGGTAGGAGGTATGCTAAGAAAAACATTTTAGGAATCATGACACAAGTTTTAATTTTGGAACTGGGGGAAAAATTCCTCAGGTAAACTTCCAGGAAAACCTTGTTTGTTCTATTGGAATGTGTTCACGTACTGGTGGTCGCTTGATTCATTGTTCTGATCTGTTATTTCAGGAGTTTGACTATTATTGTTTTTATTCAGCTAAACACTTCAGAAAAATTTACTATACCGTAGAGTGAGGGCATCTCTCAATGTGATAGCTATTATTTTGGTCAGTTTATTTATAATGTCCCATGTCCAAAAATGACTAACTCTGACATTATGTTGTTTAAACTTGAAAGGTTAAATGACTTAAGCATCCAAAAATTCATTTAGTAAGTTTCACTTTTACTTTCAACGCTTTGGTTCTTTTCCCCAAAGTATAGATCTGTTAGGGTTGTAAGTAAAGTGAATTTACAAGGTTGATTATAGTACATTGTCCATAATACAGTCATTTTGGTGGTAGTACAATATTATGTTTGGCATAGGTGGTAACACAGTAAAGTAGATTTGCTGTAACTTTAACTTTCTGTATCTGTAGTTAAAAATGACTGCTCTGTTAGTCATATTGTCCCTTGATAAAGGAATTCACTTTTAAGTAATAAAATAAAATGTTGCTGAACACAATTGTTATCCATTGTTTGATACTCATGGATGGAATGTACACTTCTGACACTGAGTTTTTAAGTCAAGCACAAAAGTCAAGAATAAAGAGTACAACATTGAAGGTGAAAATTTGGTGTGTGTACAATGCTCTTATGAGGAAAAAAGCATCAAAATTGTTTATAAAGCGGTTTTGTAAAGCTTTTCAACACAAGTATTGATATCCTATTACTTACAGGCATGCTTACTGCAATATATCGACAAACACATTATACTATGCATAGTGCTCTTGCAGGTCGATATTTTTGAGAATAGATATTGATAAACACAATAACGATGTCATGTCCTTTCAACTAATACAAATTGTGTAGAATAGAGCTATTTCACTAACATATGGCATAATTTTGGAAAGGTACATTTTATATTTCCTTGTACTTTTGTGTACTATACTAATAATATACATAATTATAAATTAGAAACCTGTGTAATTAAAATAATATAATTAACATAATTGTATCATGTATGTACATACTACTATATAATAAGATGCATATATAATTCATCACTACATATTTTGTTAATAGAACACATTGTTCAAGGCCCATGAGAATTACTATTAAGGATTTGATACATAGAAAAATATGCTATGGTGCTGGAAACTTAATCTTGCAGAAGCATAATCCATAAACCTACACAGGGAAGCATCTAAGTGCACATGTAACAAAAGGCACACATGGATGCTACCCATGACTTAAATAGATATTGTTGAACTACAAAGTGCTTCTCAAAACTCTAGACTAGTGGCTTTCATATAGGGCTAAATGTAATTGGAGGTACACAAACCCTTTTCACGAAGAACTGCCACGAGTCATTGCTGGCCCCTAGCTATCCCCTCTGATTTCTGAGACTGCTTTCAGGAGGAGGAAGCCCCATCTCTCCTCTCTTGTGTGCAGCTGCCGCGGGTGCTGAGCAGTTCAACAAGAGAATCGCCACCCAAATCAGTCACCACCACACCAGTCCCCTTCCTCTCTCATGGGTTTATGGATGGCACTTTAGAGAAATTAAATTTTGTATTCTTGAGTCCCATATGTGCTAAATTTGACCAGAGGACTTAGTCCAAATTTTCAAGGTAATTTCTCTTTCTCTATTTTTCTTTGCACAATCATGCCTCTCCTTTTCTGAACAAAAGCATTACAATCATTCTTCTGAATTCTATCCAAGGTTTATTGCTCCAGGTGTTAAGTACTAAACAAAAGAGAATTGGCAACTAGTATTGAAATGTGGAAAAATGTACAACATTTAAAAATTAACTCAGTGGTGCCCCATTGTTTGCTTTTTTCAGCACCGAAGGATGTCCTAATAAAGTTGTCTGTTGATAAAGTAGGAAAAATATTTTGGGTAATAAAGCACATGATATTTTAAGATAAAAGTGGAACAACAGATTTTATACTACTTATAGCAATTCATTTTAATTTTATGTACTTATTTATATGTTTAAGGTTTTCATTGCTTACATATAAAAATGAAAGCATTCTAAAATTTATCATTGCAATGATTACATAGATTCTCTGGATAACATTGAACTATTGAATTACAGAATATCTGAATTATGCTACAATAAACCCGTAAAAGAGAAAACAACAGAAAATACTTTATTTAGGAAGAGAAATCCTACTTGATTTCTTTAAGACATGGATTATCGATGTAACAGTTTTGTAACTGTACCATGTCTACAAAATTTTGATGTTTTTGCTTTTTGCAACTCATTGTAATGATAACATTTAAAAGAACAATTTCACTCAAAGCATGATGGCTAAATTTTTAAAAATTATTACTGGCATATATATCTGTTGATGTATATAACATTTTTAGCATAAAAGCATTATTTTGCCACAATAGTTTACTATATTTTTGTTGAAAGTCTACATCTTAGAAATATCAATTATTGTATTCTTCTGCAAGTAATATAGTTTCTAATGATTTTTAAAACGCTGAAATCTTTTAACTGTTAGTTTAAGAAGGCACCAGTAAATATATAGATAGTAATCAGATGATTGTAAGGAATTTATGAATAATCAAAGTTATAGCTTCATGTATATTAGTCAGTCATTTCATTTTATCAATGATGACATGCAAGTTCAGGTCAACAAAGTAATTCACCAAATTACCTCCCAGTAAGTTAGTAGCAGAGCCCACAGTAAAACACAATGACAATGGAGAAGGAGTCTGCTCCTTGAAGAGGGTGAGCTAAAAGCTTGCTAGAAGAAATAGAAAAAATGTTTGTTAAGAAACAGGAAGTTTTGAGACAGGAGTGTTTTCCAACTAGATTCTTTACCTTCATCCCTGCAATCAGTAAAATAAAACAAACAAAACCAAAAAAATCCTATCAATCTGTCTAAGTTGTAGGTTGGATTTTTTCTTTGTTTCAGGAAATATTCATATATAAAGCTGGGTCAATATGATATCAGTCAATAATTTATCTATTTCTTGATTTAATTTTTTTTCATAGGCCAATAATTTTACACTTATTTCAGATGTAGTGTGTGCATTAGTACTAGAAGGTTTCTGGGTAGAATGGAAGAAAAATGAGTTATAATGCTTGTAAAACTCATAATTTATAGATAAGTTCTTCTGACAATATCAGGAGGTATAATTTAATCACTACTAGTTTGGAGGACTCATTCATATGCTATTTTATTTGGCTGAACATTCAGCTCAATGGTCCAGCCTGCTATAAAGTCTCCTAATGTAAATTTTGTTTCTCTCTCTCTCTCTCTCTCTCTCTCACACACACACACACACACACACACACACCTGAACTCTTGAGTCTGCTCTCCATAAGGAATTGATTAATGCTAGAACCAATGAATTTTTAAAAGAGGAACAAAAGGAGACCTCTTCATAAGTTTCTTCATGACTAAAGACTATAATCTTGCCATTATTTCAGCAATATACTTATTCTGAATTAAGCCTACTTACTGAGTAAAAAAACTCATTTGCTGCATATTTTGGCATTTTAAAAAATTGAATATGTGTACATGGGAGAATCTAAATTTGTTTAATTAATAACAATTTGCACTAATAATAGGTTGCATTAATTGATAGATTTTTAAAATTCAGAGTCTAATTTTGGTGTCATTTATTGAAGAATAAATATAACTAGAATACTTTCAATAGAATCAATTAATGTGTCTTATGGTTACATCATTAAATTATCACATTAATTGTGATAACATTAACAAAACACTGGAAAACTTCTATCTGACTATCACTTAACTAAGCACATTGTTCAAGGCATCTCATCATACTTTCAAACACTTTAATAGTTTATGAATAATGATCTCAGTATGAGACTAACTCTAAAAGTTTAAGTACTAGGGTCTAGTTCATGCCTGCATTGATTTATTTTTAATAAACTACATTTAGAAATATTAGTGGATGTTTGAAAAAGATTTATTCCATAAAATATTTGTCTTGAAGAGAGTAGCTCAAGAAGACAGTCAAATATTATAATGAAATATTTCTAAAAATATTTGGTAAGAAAACCAAATCTAGCCAGCATATCTGAAACTGAAAGAAATAAAGAATAAATTCAAAACTCAAGTTGTAAAATTGATAGATTCCATGAGCAAAATATTGAATGACACAGGGAGCTTCAAAAGAATCAGGAAGGAATATACAGAGCCACTGTACCAAAAAGAACTAGTAGACACCCAACCATTTGAAGAGGTAGCTTATGAGTGAGAGTCAATGGTCCTCAGGGAAGAAATTCAAGCTGAATTAGCAGATACCAAAGTTCCAGGAAATGATGGAATACTACTAAAAATGTTTCTACAAGCTGATAAGCCATTAGAAACACTTATTCATCTGTGTCTAGGAATTTTGGGAAGGTTGGTCAAGTGACACAACGAGACCTATATTTATACCCATCCAAAAAAAGGGACTGTAATGGAATGTTTTAATAAAAGAACAATATCATTAATGTCAATAGCAAGTAAAATGTTGCTGAAGATCATGTCCTCAACACTGGTTGCAACAGCACATTGACAGAAAACTGCAAAAGTGGAGGCTGGATTCAGAAGAGGATGTGGAGCACTGAATACCATTGCTGAGAGCTGATGTATCTTGGTTGAAAGCAGAGAATACTAGAAATATACTTATTCTGTTTTTGTTGATTATGCCAAAGCATTCCCTACTATGTATAATAACAAGCTATGGATAACCTTGAGAAGAATGGAAATTCCATTATACTTCATTGCCCTCATACAGAACTTTATATATGGACCAAGTGGCAGTTTGTGAAAAGTACAAGGAAATATGTAATGATTTAAAATTAGGGAAGATGTGTGTCAATGTTGTATTCTCTCACCATACATAATATGTGTGGAAGAAGGCTCATTGAATACTTGTGATGTATACATGACATAACCTTGCTTGCTGACCATGAGGAGGATTGCAAGAACTTGATGATGAAAAAGGATCACAGGGTTCCAAATGGATTACAACTCAATGTGAGGAAAAGAAAAATTCTCACAAGCAGACCAATAGGTAACACCATGATAAATGGAGAAAATATTGAAGTTGTCAGGGATTTAATCTTAGGTAATAATTTGCACAAGATTCTTTGAAGTGTTGGAAATCAAGGATAGTGTTGTGAGGACTAAGGTGCCCCTGAACCAAGCTATGGCAGTTTCATTTGTCTGATATACATGCGAAAGTTGGACAATGAATAATGAAGCCAAAGGAAGAATTCTGGTTTTGAAACATGGCGCTAGGGAAGAATTTTGAAAGTTCTATTGACTGCCAACAGAACAAACAAATCTGTTTTGGAAGAAATACTGAGAGAATGCTCTTCATTGGCAAATATGGTGAGACTTAGTCTCACATACTTTGGACATGTTATCAGGAGAGACAGTCCCTGGAGGAGGACATTATACTTGGTAAAATAGAGGGTAAGTGAAACACTGGCAGGTCCTTGATAAGATGGATTGACATCTAGGTGTAACAATGGACTGAAACCTAAAAACTAGTGTGAGGATGAGGTGGTACTGGGTAGTGTTTAGTTCTGTCGTACTTGAAGTAGGAACCCACTGAATGGTACCAAACCCCAACTTCTCTTGGTCTCATTAGAGCACCTTCAAAGCAAAGACAAAACAATGTCTTTCATAAGGATCTGCTGGGAAAATTTAAGGCAGAGAGATTAGCTCCGAAGATTGATACAATCATTTTTTCTGAGATTTCAAAAGGAATGAGACTGATAAATTTTCATGAAGGTCACGGGGGCTTATTATGAACAATGTTTCAAGAAAAAATATGCATTGGTGAAAAACAAAACTAGGAAATTTGTACACTTTTTTTTTCTCTTTAATTTGGCCACCACAACAATGCATCCACTCATTCTTCAAGGGGAGCAGGGGTTATACTCAGAGAATTTTCATTGCCAAACCTAATTCCATCTATCCTTCAGCCCTAGTCTTGCCCCTTCAGATTTCTTCTTTTCCCTAAATCTCAAAAAGGCGGGGCGGGGGGCCGGGGGAGCAGTTTGAGTACCTTGGGACCCAAAACAATCATTTTGAAGTGGGGAAATCAGAGTACAGAATTATTTTAGGACAATTTAGAATCTACCACTACCTTCTGAAGTTTATATACCAGGATTAAAAATATGTTGACACAATAAAAGCTTCATATTTTTATATTTTCTTTTTCTTTGGCATCACTGCCCCCTGGTGGTCATGGGAGCTACCCAGCGCTGCTCCTGAGAGGCGACACTGGATTTGAACCACCAAGCCCATGGTCCGCAGTCCCGCATTTAACCACTTATGCCACTCTGGCTCGGCTCCATTTTTATACTTTCAAATGAAGTTCTCTATGCTTTTGTTGCAATAGTTTTGACCTACCCTTATACATAGGTAATTAAAGGGGCACAGCTTCCACATTTAATTAAAACAACTGATTTTCTATAATGTACACAACAGAGAAGTAATGCAACTTGAGATCTTTTTTTCTGTACCTCTTTTTCCCTTCTTCTTTCCCTGTTACTACTTTCGTCATTGCTACAGGAGTAGAAATCTCTGTCTTTCTCCAAGGAGTGGCTGGTGATTTCAAACAGCTGACTTTGCAGATCATAGTCCATTGTGTAACCACTACACCAGAAGGGCTCCTCTGATTGGGTAGAACTATGTAAATAAGGTCTATGAAACCTCAGTGTTGCTACCTTCGTAGGCTTAAAATAAATCATTTTAGCGGTGGGAGTGGGGACCTCATGACTCCTATAAAAGAAGAGTTGGAGTGGATTGGACCTGCGCATCCTTGGGAACTGTGGGACCTAAGCTAAGACCTCCACCACCCAGGAAATACAAGACAAGTGGTGACGAGAAGTGTCAGCAACAGAATTGGGAGACTATGGGTGTCCTTGCCTGTGGAGGAACCCAGCTGCTGATCAAGTTAAATCCCTCAGGCATCCGTAGAACTAAAGCATCTGAGTCGAGCAGCTAGAAAACGGAATGTCTTTGCACTGAGAGTCACAGGTGGAATGGGATGTCTCTGGGCAGTTATCAGTGAGGCTGAGAAGCTCTGCATGACTTGCCCCAGCAGCACAGAGGCTGACTTGGTCTGAAGGGTGAAGGGACGTAGGAACTATAGCAAAAAGCTAAGTGGCTATTAGTTGTGGAGTCAAAGTGAGGGTCCACGGGACGTGTGGCTAAGAAGCTATCCTTAATAAAGAATGGTGTTCTGACTCATTCTTTACCCCGAATTATAACAGTTACTACTTCAACAAACTTTAGGGTTGTTAATATCATCTGTAAGTGTTGGGTGCTTATTGTAGGAGATTTCACAATACACCGGAGAGTGCTGTGGACAGGACCCTCACTGTAGGGACTGGTAAAACTGACGCTTGGAGAGAAAAGGTGTGCCCGCCCTTAACCTCATAGGACCTAGCCTTGGGGTGATGGTGATAATGATTCTCTTCTCTCACTCTGACTTTAGACAAAGGGGTCTGATGCTGCTACTGCACAAAAAACTAGCAATATTGTTGAAGATGCATATTCTGAAAGACTAGGTCAGGAGAGGGGTCTCAGATTTTGTATTTCTAACAGGCTGCTGTCCAGTACTTGGGGTAGATCCGGGTTAGTTCAGAGTTCATGAAACTGTATTATGCCATGAAAGAAATATCTGGAAATTAGCCTTGGAAAATCCAGGGACCACCATCCTTCTCTGCCCTACATGAGACTGCCATGAATTGGAACCAATTGACAGCAAACATTCTTTATGGTTGTTTGTTTCTATAATGGTCCTTGGACCACCGTTAAAGAAGGCTTTGGGTGTAAAAAGAGACATAATTACAATGGCTTTTAATAGGTTCCCTAGAAGAAGATTATTCATGTATATGTATTTAGATTTTAAAAAAGGCAGGTAAATCCTTGTGGCTGACTAAAGAATATTTATTTCTGGGTAGGTTAGTCACTGGAGCCAAACTTCATTTCTGGTATTACAAGGATGCCTGTATGGCAGAGAAAAGCCAGAAATACTCAGGTGTTTCTTAACAGATGGACCAGAGAAGATGACAGGAAAAAATAATGAAAGGCCTGGAATTTACACTGGGCATAGAAAATTATCCCAGGACTCATACATTATTTTAAGGCACAGAATAATGTGTTTGATATATAAAGCTGAATGGAAGAAACAAATATATCTTCATTCAGAGCTATATTTGAGTTGTAGGTCACTGAGCCAATACAGCACAAGTGAGCAGGGATAACATTTTCAGTAATGCAATTTAGAATAAAGCCATTACCCTTTTTAGTAGGCTAATAATAGAACACAATTCATCTTATATCATACTATAAAATATATTGTCTTCAAACTTGCTGGTAGTTAAGCAGCCAAGAAGAAATTGGCTCAGTGGTTAAGCTCTTGATGGATAATGGAAAAGTCAGTGGTTAGACCCCACCAGTCATTCCAGAGTGAAAATCTTGGGGGTCTGATCCTAATAGGATACAACCTAGAAAACCAAATGAGGAAGTGTGCTCTGTCATACAGGGTCACCGTGCATCAGAAACAACTGAACATTTTTTGTAGAGTTAATACTAAACTTGAGGCTCAAAATGAAATGTGGTCCCCCCAGACTGCAAAAGTCTGGTATTTGCCTATCATTCATTCACATAATTTTAATTCTCAAAAGTAAAGACTCAGAAACAGAATGTTCTTTCACAGGTTCATAGCTGTTATGCCTGTACCTGAATTCAGTATGTATAAGGGACATTGTTTTTTTTTTTCAGGTTGTGAAAAAAATTAGCCACTATATTTATCCAATTATGACCATTTTGATTTTAAATAGACTGTGTTTTCTCTCATTATGTAAGACTAAAGGTGCCCCATGTCTAAACATAAATCTTACAGTGACACCAGATAATAAAAGGAATTGGATTTAAGAGAACAGTTATTTCCCTGTGCTGAAGATTAACCAGCTATGTTTTTACTTTGTCAAGATGAGTTTATTGTTTCTGAGAATGCATTACTAACAATTAGATGATTGTAGTAAAAAAAAGTGGAAAACCTTATGTATTGGTTACATTCTCTTATATAATGGACACAGCGAGAATATTACCAATATAACTGCTTTCTAAAAGCTCTAGATGGTCTTCTTTTTCTGCCTCTGGCATTGAGCTAGCATGTGTAAATGAGCTGGTCTGCCCTTTATGCCCAGTAGTGAAGGCATGAACAGCAGGTTTTGCCTTTGGTACTGAGACTCTTCATAAGATCAAAGCTTTTAAAACATTTTCATTGTTATCGTTGTTGACATGACTTTTTGCTTGCCCTGCCCATGCTGTGCCAGACCCTCAGAACTTTGCACTGGCTGATGATCCATCCCCCCCCACACACACACACCCGCCTAATCAGTTGACTTGCTGTTGGTTTGAAAGCTGTAAAGGGAGAGCAAAAATTATATTTGTTCCTGAATTAGAGTTGGCTACAAATCTTGTGCTGTTTCCAACCTCACTCAGATGGAAACAGTAGAAGGGAAAACTGAGATAAGTGAATGCATTTTTGAGTTTGTCACCTAGAAAAAGCTTACATTAACTGATAGTAATTCTCATAGAATTTCTATTATATTTTTCATAGTTCAAAGGAGATTAAGATTCCTGCAGAGGACACAGAATAGGAATAATAATCTCTTTATTTGTAGGCCCTTAGTTTGATGTTGTTTACTGAATGTGTTACTGAATGTGTTACTGAACAAATATATATCATACCTTCTTTTTAATTTGAGTGCAGATATACAGCTATGACATATCACCTGGATATAAAACTAGTCTATTGCCCTCTTAGGTATATACATGAAAAATTCTATATCCAACACTTGATATTAAAAATCTTTTCAAACTATATAAGAACAGGAACTATTCTAAATTCATTTAAGTGAGAGACATGGATACTTACATAGGGAATAAAATTATAGTAAACAGGCTGCTTTAGAAATTAATTTCTACTTAAGTTGTAACTTTAGTATATGTTATCCATTATCTGCTTAAGAAAAATTCCTTATTGGAGAGAATTTTGAAAGAAATGAGGCAGGATTCTCATTCAGCTAGTTTTCAGGAGGTGAATAGTAACCTACTGGAGAATAGGTGAACCGTGGTTGTAAATTGGCTACCCACTGAACTGCAATATGCACGGTCGGCAGTTCAAAAGCACCAGTAGCTTCATGAGAGAAAAATGGCTTCGTTTTGTACTCCTATAAGCAACGGCAGTTTCACAAACTGTAGGGGGCATTGAGTCAGCATTGCCTCCAAGAGTTTTGTTTACTTTTGGCTGGACTATGGAGTAAGTTCTTATAGTTCTGTAGTTCTTATAGCTTGTGTTTAAATTTAAAAGAATGAAATATGTTTAAAATAAATATGTTTGTGCTAAGATTTTACTATCTGCTACATTTAAATATTAAACATCTTTTTTTTACTTTTACACATATTCTTAGGGAGAATCCTTTGCATGTGTCACTTTGTAGTTTTTCATAATGATGAATTTGCCATTTCAAATTGTGGTCAATTAGAGGAAGTCCTTTTAATTTTATATTATGTTTTGTGAGAAATACTTTCCCCATTTTCTTTCTCTTGCTTAGGTAATTATTACAATCTTTTCAACAGCTCTAGTTATAGTAGGGCCTTATCAACTAAACCATCTATTTCATTAACTAAACCATCTACTTATTCTTTTTGGAAACAAAAAACACATGGCATTATTTGATTTGTAGTTGATGTTGGGGTAGTTGGAAGATGGAATGGAAGACATTATGAAAAAGCAAGCTGAAGCAAACCCACGAGCATCAAACCAATACCCAGCCAGAGCAACCATATTTCTGAGGTTGTAAATCTTTACTAGAGTTGGAAATTTCATCTCCTGGGCTTATAAACTAAGTGGACTGCTATTGTGTTAATTAGCAGCTCTATTTGTTGTTCTTCTTGCTTTCTTTTCATTTTTTGATTCTTGATCTTTTTTGACTTGACTTTTAATTGAGACTGGGAATAGTTGGAAGGTGGGAAGGAAGAAACTGTGACAGGATTGTATAAAGCAAAAGCCAATGTTCCACAGGTAAAGTTTAAGCAGGTTTACTTCTGAGATAAACTAAAAACAAACTGGGGTAACAACTTAATAAATCTTGCCATTAAAGAAAGAAGATAAAATGCTACTTAGAATGGGTAAATGAAAAATCAACCTAAGTAAATTTTTGAAAGTGATAATATGCTGCATAATGGAAATAAAACTAGAAAAATATATTAATGGCACACTTTTATAATTTTTTAATATCAACAAAAAACAGAATTTTATTTATATTGCAGCTCATGTTAAATGTTAATATTTAACATTTTCCACTTGGCAGATACTTCCAGGGATTTCATTCATTGAAATCCTTGCTCTACAAAACCTTGTAGAAAACTGATTATTTTAGCAATATACTAAGATATTACAATACAGTCGGTGGAAGTGGGTTATATTTTTTTTTCATGGTTTTCTGTTAACTGTGTAAAGTCAGGGAATCTGGATTGGAAAGTTAGGTGCTTCTGGTTGGTTATGATTGGACCCATATGGAACAATAAAATGTGTCACCTCCTGTCTTCATGAGGAGACTTTTAGTTATGTCTGGAGGTGAGAGTCTGTCATGTTCTTGAGTTAAGAAACAGTGAGAATTTCTGTTGAACTATCAAGGAAATCTCTCTCTCTCTCTCTCTCTCTCTCTCTCTCTCTCTCTCTCTCTCTGGAATATAGTTTTGCAATTGAGTGGGGCAAAACATAATGACTTTTAATTCTAATACATATTTTTAAACCTTAGATTAAAAGTCTTAAACAAATATGTGTAAACCTGTGCTAATATTTCACTTTGTTGATTTCTGAAACTGAACCCCTCCAAAACAAACAAAATATCTCAAACACACCTGTTGATCTGATCCCAATTCATCATGACCCTCCCTGTCCATCATTGTATTTCACTGGCATTGCCACTGCCTCCTTTCCAACTTATCACCATCTTACTGAGGATTTCAAAAACTGTAAAATGATCCTGGAGCAGAGAGACTCATCTTACTACAGGAAGTGGTTAGAGTTTTTTGAATCACCAGTCTTTCAACTAAATGCACAACACCTAACCAACAGTGGTGACCCCTAGCTTCATAACAGGTCCTAGAATCTGAAGGGTTTTTCTTGTTGTAAATTTTCCTTATTGTTCTTGTTGGAGAGCTGCTGCTGGATTTGAACCGCCAACCTAGTGGGCCGCACTCCCACACACAACCACTATGCCACTGGGGCTCAGCCCTACAATACATTATTCTTATCCATGGACATGATATATAGGTATACTCTTTTAAAATCTTTAATGCACTTTAAATGATTATGCAATATTTTTTCATAAATCTTGCAATGCCTTAACACTCAAATTATATTTACCTTAAAAAGTAAACTTTAGTCATCATAATGCATTTTAGGAGGAGAAAAAAAATCACAAGTAACAAAGTGATCCTTAACACACAATCTTAAAGGACACACTGTAGTACCATATATATCATTTCCATAATCTTTTAAATTAAAGCAACAAAACTTGTATTTTACTAAGAAGGAAATATGCATTTTGGATAGGCATAGGACAAATGATATATAGCAGATCAAGGAAAAGAAATTTAAGAACACAATAGGTCATTATTTTCAGCAATGTACTTGAAAATAATTTCCCTGTATTGGATATTTGCAATATACTTTCAGTATCAAGAATATAGATTTTAAACCAACCACTAAACCCATAGCTCTCCTGTTGGGTGTGAATGATATCAACCCTACAGGAGAAGGTAGGGTTTCTGAGTTTGTAACTCTTCATAGGAACAGACAGACTCAACCTTCTCCTGTGTACAGCTGGTGGGTTTGAACCATGGACACTATGGTTAGCAGTTTGACGCCTAATCCACTATAATGCCAGGGATGCTTTAACATCTTTAACTAAAGACAGTATATATCATCGAAAATTTGGAAAATTTTTCTTTTACATTTTCACCCAGAATAAGTTAGCTCACTAATTTCCAAGATATCCCTAAATGTATACTCCTCCACCCTCCCAAAAGTTTCAACCAACCCTTTTGCAAAATTTAATTTCACTAAGTCATATTCAAGCTATGCAGGATAAGGAAACTATTTAAAATTATTTAAGGAGAATGGATGATCTTCAATATAATGATACATTGAAATATTAATATCAAGAAAAGTCAAGTCAAACTCACTGCCGTCAAGTCGATAGTGACTCATAGTGACCTTCTCGTACAGGGTAAGACTGGTCCTGAGAGTTTCCCAGACTGTAACTTTTTACAGGAATGCAAAGCCCTGTTTTTCTACTTCAGAGTGGCTGGCAGTTTCAAACAGCTGACCTAACAGTTCACAAGTCCAAAGCCCAACCAAACCACGAGGGCACTTTCAATATAAATGGAATATAATTATGTAGAAAATGTCATATTGAGTGCTAAGGAAATCCTTCAGCGTAACATGTTATAGCTCTTATTTATAGATTTGAAAAAACATGTCATTTTGAAAAATGCTGTTGCTCGGTGCCACCAAGTTGGGTCCTCTTCATTAAAAACCTTGTTTATATAGGAATAACAGAGCAACAACTGTGTCCATATCATCCTCATATTGCTTTCATAACTGAGTCCACTGTTTCAGCCACAGAGCCCATCTATCTTGTCAAGGGCCTCCCTGCTTTTGATTGCCCTTCCACTGGAGAAGCATCATGTCCCTCTCCGGGGACTGCTCTCTCCTGATACCATGTCCAATGGTCTTGAGATGAAGTCTTCCTGTCCTTGTCTCCAAAGAGCATTCTGTTTTACTTCTTCTGATGCAGAATTGTTTGTTTTTTGGAAATCCATGAAACTTTCAGCATTAATTTGCCAGCACCATCATTCAGGTGCCTCCATGGTATGTTACTGTTTCGTATTCAATGTCCAACTTTCACATTGTTGTGAGGCAACTGAAAATAGTTTTGCTTAGTCAGCCATCCCTTAATTCTCAAAGTAATATTCTTGCCTTATGAGGTCTTGTGCAGCAAATTCACCTAATGCAATGTGTCCTTTGACCTCTTGAATGCTGCTTCCATGAGCAGTTATTTTGGATACAAGTAAGGTGAAATCCTTGACAAGCTCAACTTTTTCTCCATTTATTGTGGTGTTACTTAATGGTTCAGCTGTGAGGATTTTGGTTTTCTTTGCATTAAATTTCAGGCTGCAATCCTCAATCTTCGTCAGCAAGTGTTTTAATCCTTACTTTTAGCTAACAAGTTTGTATCATCTGCATAGAGTAGTTGTAAATAGACCTTCCTTTAAATGTGTTCATCATATAATACAGCTTCCCTGTTTCTCAGCATATAGAGAGGACACAGTCCTGTTGTAAACCTTTCCCGATTTTAAGTCAAGCAGCATTCCCTTGTCCTTTCCTCAAAACTGCCTCTTGATTCATGTACAAATTTCAGAAAAACACAATGTAGAATTCTGGAATTCCCATTCTGCTCAAGGCTACCATAGTTTGTTTTGATCCACACAGTTGAATGCCTTTGCATAATCAACAGAACACTAGTAAATTTCTTTCTGGTATTCTCTACTTTCAGTCAAAAGCCATTTGACATCAACATTATCATCCCTTGTTCCATGTCCTTTTCTGAATCTGGCCTGAAGTTCTGGTAGTTTTATGGCAATGGACTGCTAGAACCATTGTTAGATGTTGTTCAGAAGAAAAAATTACTTGCACATGATATAAATGAAATTGTTCTATGGTTTGACAATTGTTACCTTTCTTGCAAATTGGCACAGATATGAGTTGCTTCTAGTCAATTGACCAAGTAGCTGTCTTCCAAATTTCCTTGGCACAGATTAGTGAGTGCTTCCAGTGGCATATCAGCTTGTTAAAACATTTCAATTGGTGTTCCATAATTTTCATGAGCCTTGCTTTACACTAATGTTTCAGTTCTTCTTAAATTTCCTTCATTACTTCTTGTTCATATGCTACCTATGTCAGCTCTTTCTGTTTGGTACAGTGACTGTGTAATCATTCAATATCCCACCCCCCACATCCACTCTATCTTCTTTAGATAATTGATTCATTCAATATTTTTCCGATAGAATCTTTTAATTTTACCACTACAGGGATGAGCTTTTTTTTAGGATTTTGGGTTTTAGATATTTATAGCATTTTTTTTCACTTTTGATGTTCTAACTCTAAATCTTTGCACCTTTCATTATAAAGTATTACTTTGTTTACTTAATCTGTCCTCCGAATACATTTTCAGCTCTCTTCTTCATCCTCCCTTCCATTTGTGTTAGCTACATCTAAGTAGAGTAAGTTTCAGAGTTTCTTCAGCCAGCCATTTTGATCACTTCTTTCTTTCCTATCTTCTAATGATCTTTTTTGATTTTCTTCATGAATGATATTCTCAATGTCTTCCCACGGCTCATCTGGTCTTTTGGTATGAGTGCTCAACAGGGCAAATCTGTCCTTGAGATGTTCTCGAAATTCAAGTGGGAGGGACTCAAGGTTCTAGTTGGGCTCTTCTGGGGGTTTGCTTTACATGGCTTCTACTTAATTGGTGGTCCATTCCACAGCCATGCCCAAACTGATTTTGCTGCATATATTGAGCTTCTTGATCATGACTTTGAAGAGATGTAATCAGTTTGATTTCTATGTGTTCCCTCAGGTAAAGTCCTTGTGTACAGTTGCTATTTGGTTTATTGAAAGTAAAAAAAGGTACTTAATAGGAACAAGGCATTGGTCTTGCAAAAGTGTATAAAGTTATTTTCAGCTTTATTTCTAACTCTCTACATCATGTTTGTCAGTTTCTGTTTCTACCTGTTTATTTCCAACTTCATCAATAATTATCAATGAATCTTGATTACCATATCTTTGTAATCACTTTTGTACAGAAGAAATTGGTAGAATCTTCAATTTCTGCATCACAAACTTATTGATTGGTGAATAAATTTCAACAATAGTTGTATTGATTGGAATTTCTTGAATTTGTATAATTATTATCCTATCATAGACAGCATTATACTTCAAGATAGATTCTGAAATGTCCTTTTTGACTATGAATAAAACACCAATTGACTGTTTCATTCTCAGAACAGTAAACCATATGATTTTCTGATTCACAATGGCCAATACTAGGATATTTGAATTCAATAATACCTAGGATAGTAATCTTTATGCACTCCACTTTGTTTTTGACAACTTTCATTTTTGCTAGATTCATACTTTGGGCATTCCAAATTCTGTTTATTTTCAATTATTTCTAGTTATTTGAGGCATGCCCTATGAGCATACTAAGGTCCTACAGACGTTAGTCTCACAGCCTTTCCTCCAGCTGTGTCACCGCCGCCCCCTCAGTGTTGAGAAGGCAGCTCTTCCTCAGGTGTGTCTTGAGTTCTGCTGACTGGGGTACTCAACAACTGGCTCTCTCTCTGACACGGTTCTGTGTGTTGGTGTTTTAGTATCTGAAAATGTGATGATGGCATGCATATACCTTCAGCACCTAATTCTTGCAGAGTGGATAGTCCCTTCCTGCTTTCTAGTCTGTTCTTACTTGGGAAACTTGACTGAAACCTGCTAAGTGTGGATAACTCTTCTGGTCGATGAAATACCAGTGACAGAGCTTCCAACCTCACAATGCAACAAACTGAAGAGAGGTGGTGGTTAAAAATGTTAGAAGGAATGAAACTATATATGGTATTATGTATGCAAATGTATACAAGAAATCAAGATTACGATGAAAGTGGGACTCAGAATATCAATTCCTGAGATAAAGGACCTAAGCAGAGTAAGATGGAAGGAGGTATTTTAATTGGACATATGTCCCTAGATATTGGCATATTCTTATTCTGGATAAAGGATTTAATGATTCTTCTCATCATACAAAACAAATATATCAATGTTTATTTTCATTCTCGCCACCCCCCCAAAAAATATCTCATTTTATACTTTGTATATTTCCCAGTTTTTTTCCAGAAGGAAAACTAACCCAACAAACTATTCTTCTTTAACAACAGTTTTAGAATAGAAATCTGTTTATGAATTTAACCACCCTGAATTTAGGTAAATTTTTAATTTATATTTAAATATGGGTACTTGCCATTTTGGCAATTGATCACTCAGTATTTAAACTTTGGAAACAGTGTTTACAATAGAAATTTCTAAGTGGTTGTTTAAAATAAAAGGAGTTGGTTTTTCTTCCTTCATTGCATTGTGATTATCAACAAAATATTTCATTTGCACAAGTAAAAAATACTGAATAGTAGCAAAATTCTTTCAAATTCTAAAAATCAACCTATTTTATGTGTTCATAATTACCTACATCAAAGAATTTATTGTGATTAGGGGTAAAGAAAATATTCTAAGAGTTGTTTGGTGGTTGTGAATCTACCCTTTCTTATTTTCAGAAACAGAACACAATTGTACTCTGTGTCAAACAGCTAAGTTAATATTAAGTTGAAGGGGAAAAACTCATACCCAGCATGGTAGAAATACATTTTAAACTTGGCTGCATTTCCTAGCATAAGGATATGATGTAAGAAGTTACACAGTAGGCTGCAAGGACTGAATGTTTTTCATTTTGGGTCTTTCCAGGTTTTGCTGTTCAAAATAGGGTTGTTTTTTTTTTAAGTCCCATATACTATCTATAACTATATCCACGCACTATGGAGCATCAGAAGTAATTGGCCCTCACTGAAAGAGGATGGAGGAGTAAGGGATATTTTGACCATGGTTTGTTTTCCACATTGAAACACCAAAACTTAAAAAAAATACACCATTTTTAATCTTCTGTCCATATCTAAGCTAAAAGCCTGCATTACCTCATCCAATGCATTCACTTGTGTAGTTATCAGCTTACTGTGCAGCTTTCTATACCAATGGGCCTCTAGAAAGCCATTTACTTTTTAAAAAACCATTTTACTGGGGGCTCATATATTGTTTTTCACAGTACTTATATCGTGCCAAGCATCTTCACATGCCAGGTGCTGTCATCATTTTCTTACATCTCCTTTACCAATTGAGCCCTTGACATCAGCTTTTCATCTTTTCCCTTCTATCCTTGCTCTCCCCACCCCACCAACCCTCAATACTTTATTAATTATTATTGTTTTGTCATATCTTACACTGCCCGATGTCTCCCCTTGTCCACTCCTCCAATGCCTAACCTCCCAATAGGAGGTGATGTGGAGATCCTTGTTGTTGGCTCCCCCTCTCTACTCCACTTTCCCTCCACCCACCCATTTACTTTTAAAGAGGATGTTTCCTTAAGAAAATATCTTAGCCCCAGAATGATAAAAATCACCCTAATAAATATTATTCCATTTAAGTAATACTTAAAAATAGTAGGTACTGTCTTTTAAAATATTAGCCCATTATTTTAACAGTGTATATATTTGACACAATGGTAAAGTGCTAAATTCCAATAATGTAAATGGAAACTCATAGGACCATTGTGTTTCAATCACTTAGCTCTTCTCAATCCTAAGCTAGGGTTCATGGATTTGTCTAATCACAGCCCGTTGTCACCACCACCACCCTTTTCTTAGCCTTTAAACAAAGCATAACTTTTCCAAATTATTTTTCAATAATCTCTGCATAGGATAATTTGTCTTCTTTTTGATCTTCAAGTGACAGATTGTATAGGTCAAGCGTCTGTGACTAAAACCACAGACAAGTTTCATGTTTCAGTGTGCTTTTCTGTCTCCCTGGCTGACTTGATTTATAGTAGTTGAGGTAGGACAAAATTAAAAATTAATTATATTGAGGGGATCAGTAATACTGGAACTGAGGTGCTGCATTGAAATGCTAATAGGTCTATTCCAGATCTGTTTTCACCCTCTACTGCTGTGGAATACCCAACATCTGTGGTGAGGAAACCGACAACCTCACGCATTCCAGGAAAGGGAAAAGAGGCTGTCACCTATCCTCAGGCCAAAGTAGAGACAATTTCACCTGAGATTTGAGTTCTGGGATGAAAGCAGATCAAATGGTTGAAATTACTCAGTATTAGGGAAGGCCTTTATACAAGAGCAATGTTGGACTCAAATGCAATTATGCCATTTTTATTGTTATTAAGAGATCATTTTATTGTAGGCACTTACAACAATCCACATATCATTTTCATCAAGCACATTTGTACATATGTTGCCCTTCTTATTTTTTAAACATTTATTTTCTATGGAGCCCTTGGTATCAGCTCCTCTTTTTTTCTTTCACTTCCTCAACCCCTATTGTTTTGCTTTTGTTTTTTTGTCTGTGGAAAAATATCTCATGAGTAAATAGCCTTCCTGGTGACTATTAAGCACAGTTCAATGATTACTAAATTGAGGGAAATGCATAATTATTGCAATTAAGAATTTTAGAAATAAAATGTAGCTCATTTTACTGTGAAATTAGTGCAAGTGATACCTTTTGATTACTCTTACATGTCTAAAATGTAATATTTTTAAAAATATAAGAGAAAATGCACATCAATAAGAAAAGCAAATTAAATTATTTTTCAAAGCTTTGAATATTTTCCCCCTTAGAAACAAAGTAAAGGACACATGAAGCAGGATTGCAAATCTCAAAACTCTCCTTTGTATTGATGGTGTATCTAAATAGTATTACCTTTCTCTGCTTCAGGAAACAAGATTAAGTTGTCCGTTAGTGCACTAAAATGTAGACTTCAAATCTCAGTTCATTCTTTTAAGATGCTTTCTAATCAATGGGAATATAAAAGGAAACTCATATTTGACAGTATTGAGCATCCCACTGTAAGTCTAAAAAATCCCTTCATCTAATTGCTACCAATGCTGCAAAATGAGATGATGGTCTTGAAAGCACTCTCAAGTGAAGAATTACAATTCAGCTGAGACAATGATTCCCAGTACAGCTTAAAATTAGTAAACTATTCCTGGTACTCTTAATAGCCACCACTTGTTAGGGCCTACTGGCTGATAGTTACAGTAATAATTTATTAAAAATCTTGTATTTTGGGTTCTTAAACTCAATGTCTATATATTAAAAACCATTTGTTTTTATGTTGAGTCACTGTGTTCGAGTTGTTTCTAACTCACAGTAGGAGCACGACCCTGTAGGAAAGAATGGGACTGCTCCATATGGTGTTTCAGGCTGTAATACCATGGAAGAAGAGCTACCTTTTTCTCCCATGCAATTGCTGGTATTTTTTGATTAGCAGCCAATGACCTGACTACTGCACCACCAGGGATCCTTTAGTAAATATGTAAATATAACCTCACTCTAAATGCTCTTATAGCTCATTATCTATCATTTCATACCTTCTTATTAATTTTCAATTCAAATATTGAGACAGTTTCTTTCAAGAAAAATTAGTTTTCTATCTATAATTTTTAGTGCTTACATTTTTAATTCATAATAATATTGCTGTGATTGGGCCTAGGGAGTCTGTTTAGTATGCATATTGAAACAGAAAATATTATAATTGCAGGGCATTGAGCATTTTGACAATAATGATCTGTATTGTGTTTATTCACCAGATTTACCACTGGAAGGCAATAGGGTGATATAGGCTTATCATGATTAATTTTAACTAAAATTAAAATAACATTAAAGTCATTAATGCATCTAGTTTTCTTTGAATGTTCATTTTAAAGAAATGGAGAGTAAATTATTCCTTTTAAATCATATTTTCTTTGCTTAGGTTTATAATCTTTAACAAGACAAATTGTCATATATGCTATATTTTGAAAATTAAATTGTATGATTTAATAGAGGTTGAATTTAATTGTATCTAATGGATCACAAAATGTTTTTGTACCTTCAGTATATTTGAATTAATTTCTCTGGCTAAAGAAAGATAGGCAGCTTTTAAAAATATTTGTATACTACCTACTGCTATTTGAAACAAATCTGTTTTGCATTATATTTTTATTATAAATTATAAGGCATTTAATGATGGCAAAGCTTGTTAGTATTAGTTCTATAAACATTAATATGTGAAAAGAGATAAAATAGAAAATGTAGAGAAATATTTCACATCGTCCATATTTTTTATATTCAGTATTGTGCAAGTCATATTGCTGGTGTAAGATGACATCAATGCTCTTAATAATAGTGTTGATAAGATGTTGTATCAGAGGCTAAGTACTTTTTAAACTGCAGGCTCTATTGTTGAGTGAGACTGGTGGAGGCCATGGCTTTTTAATGTTTCCATTATCTGAATGGGGTGCTAAACATTTGGTTTAGGAAAAGAAGTGACACTTTTTCTTATGAAAATGCAAGTGAGCAGATTGTTCAGGGCCAAGTTCAATGGCAGTGAACCCTCAGTCTCGCTTACTCTCCTCCTTCAGTGTCAGCCAAGTCAATCCAAATCATCACACAGCATTGCAGGAAAGGGAAATATGGCTTCACAATCTTGAAGAATTATTTTTAAAAGAATAACTAATCCAGCATATCACTGTCTGCGATATCTTCCTTACTTTCTCTTCATTTCTCTTAAAGCATAAATGGCACAAACCATAGATCATACCAATCATAGTATTAATAAATAGTCAACATTTTCAATTTTTTGGGGAACGTTGAGTCTTTTTGAAATTCTGTCTGCCTGGTGGTGTGGTGATCATGCCTTGGGCTGTGATTCCCGTTGCCAGGAGTTCTAACTCACCAGCGGCTCTGCAGAAGGACTGGGCTTTCAGCCTCCATCAGCAAGGGCTCTTGCAAACTTACAGGGGATTGCTCTGAGTCAGTATAGATGCATTGGCAGTGAGTTTGGTTTTGATGTCCTCATGTGTAATAGATTAAGTAAACTGTAGAAAACTCATATTGGGAAAAATGAAAAGCTTTAGAGTATCTACAATACACTTCCATGGAAGCTGTTTGATGGGAAGAGACGAGGTAAATATGCATGTGTATGCTCCCACTCAGAATTGCTGTGTGTATACACACACACACACATATATGCATATATATATATTCTCTTGCATTTTCCTATTTTTCTTCTGAAGCAGTTCATAAGTGATAATCTTAAAAAGAACATTATGATATCTTCAAAGTACTAATCACATCTTACAAAAGTAACTTTCAATCTATTTTTGAATGGTTGATGCTTTACATATGTTTTTAAAAAACATCTAATACATCTGCAAAGAGATAATTTGCACCTTAAGGTTACGAAAAGAAAATTTAAAAGTGTCTTTATGCTAACTGCCCTGGGGAGCTAGAAAACAGAGAAAATCCATTGAATTCTATAATTGCAGGAATTCTTACTGTAGTGGATACCATTAATCTATAACACCTTCCAGGAAGTGTGAATTGAATCTGCTGTTTCAGGATCATCTGGAGTTGAGGCAGATGCCTGTGTACATCATGGAACCTCTCATCCAGCTGGCAGCTACTGCTGGCAATGTAGCCTTGGCAGTTTAAGTGTCTTTGCATTAGGTTCAAAAGTCTTTAGGGAAGTGGGTCAAATTATAAAAGAACATCTTCTGTAATTCCTTACAGATGATATGTTTTTAAAAAGTAAGAACATAATAAGGTTCATTAAAACCCTCCCCTATGCAAGGTCATTTAGGAGTCCTTGCTTGGAGTACCTTGGGAGAACAATTAGGTCCACGCTTGGGTATTGGCAAAAGTCTTACTGAAATGCTAGATGAGAATCCTGATTTCTTTTGCTTTCTTTCTTTCCTGGTGCTGCGTGGCTCTGGCATGCATAGTCTAAACCCTGGCAAGACTGATGCTTCAAAGGGAACCCCTCTGAGTTACTGGCATGACAGTATGTGGATGGTTCCATTTATGCCATGTTTTGCCTCTTAGACCATGTTATTCTGAAGATTTTAACATGGTTGAGAAATGTGACATCGAGTTAAACACTTGCACTACCAATTTTAATGTGGTCGTAGCATTTTGATGTTTATTTTATGTGTATAATCAGGAAATTATTGTTTGAGATACAAAAATGTAATTTTTAAATCCTTTCTTTAAAAATGTAAAATAAAATCATTGTTGTTATGCTTGAGTCTGTGATTGAATCCTCTGTGCTGACTGTTCTTGCCGGTAAGTCATTGCCACTGACCATCCAGTGTCAGCAGCCCCTTTCCCAGGGATGGAACTCTCTCTGCTTCTCAAAAGCATTCTGGCTGTACCTCTTCCACTGCAGATTTGTTTGCTGTCTACGAGGTTTTTACTTTTCACCTCCAACAATCCAGATCCTATGCATCAATTCTTCTCCAGTCTCCCTTATTGGTTGTCCAGTTTTCAAATGCCTATGAAGTGATTAAAATTACCTGAGTCAGATAGCTTGAGTCCTCAAAATGACATATTTATTCTTTACCATTTCAATGATTTCTTATGCAAAACTATTTGAATCAATTAATCTCATTTGAGAAATGGTTATCTTATATGCTTTATTTTTTTTAAATCAGGTACAGATTGAATATTGCATTTTTAAAATGTCACCTGGAAATTTAAACATTTTTAATGTAGAAGACAGACGAGCATTGTGGTGACTTCTGCATCACTTCGATGACAGAAAGGACATAGCTCTCTGTTTTCAAGATCCTCTTTTGAACACGTAAAACCCTCTTGCCCTGTTGCTCTGTGTCACTAGTTTTTATCAAAGAAGTTGTAAGGAACACGAGGAAGCTTCATCACTTCTATCAGAAATGGCAGTTCAATTGCTTCATGGGTGAATATACTAGATCACAATGGCCACCATGAACTTGTGATAAAATTGATATGCTTTCAATTATTTTCTTTGATAGAAATTTGAACCAGAACTGAAAAAAATGATGTAATATATGCATTTCAATAACAAGCATTTGGTGTGTTTTTGTTTCTAGAAATTTATTTCGAGTACTTGATTTGTTTAAATATAGAACTCATGTTGTCCCCTTAGCCTTCGAAATCATCAAGAAATAGTGTTGGTTCTTCTTTGTAATAGGATATATACCTTTTTCATAATCCATTTAGTATTTTGAATATATAGGTCTTATCCTGTTTACTCTGATATGATTCATCATATCAAATACAATTACCTGATCTCTATGATCAATATGAAAAGTGATATTTGTACATTGCCAAAAATATTGTTTGATTTTTTTTGCATCACTGCCCTCTGGCGGTGGGAGTAGGAGGCCCAGCCTTGCTGCTGGATTTGAACCTCCAACCCAGTGAGCCACAGTCCCACACACAACCACTACGCCACCGGGCTCAGCCTGACTTTGTGTTTTAAGAAACTGAGAGCCTTTTATTAGCATAAGAAAGATTTTTTTTCAAATGGATGTACAGCTGAAGATGTATAGTATTTTTGTCTGCGTTTATAAAATAAAGATTTTTAGTATCATTCAATGAATCATACTTTCACTCATTTACTCACTGTCATCAAATTTATACTGACCCACAGCTGCCCTTTATAGATTTTAGACATTGTAAGTCTTTACAGGAGCGAATAGCCTCTTATTTTCCCCAGGTAGTGCCTGGTGGATTGAATCACTAACCTAGCAGGTAGCAGTTAAATGCAAAGCCAACGATGACATCAGAGTTCTGTATTCAATGAATAACACAGAATAACTTCTATGCTCTTTGTGTCAGTAGTTTCCTAAGAAGACTCAGAAATTATTACCAATGATATCTCAGTATAGGGGGAAAAACATTTTGCAAACGCAAACTCTGTGTCAATGAGTTGATTCTGAATTGTAGAGCTCCTACGCATGCTGTCTAAGTCTATAATCTTTAGAGCAGTAGACAGCGTCACCTTTTCTCTTATGCAGCTGGTTGTTAGAACTACTGGCCTTTAGGTTAACTGTCCAACACCTAGTCTACAATGCCACTGGGGTAATTTAGCTTTTGTCTCTGGTTCCTGAGAGGTAACTCATAGGACTTTCTCAAAATTTAAATCTACTTTATTATGTCTCAATTACAGATAATACTAGTTTCTTTTTAAAATAATTTTATTAGGGCTCTTCCTTATAATATTGAATCCATCATCTGTATCCAGCACATTTGCACACATGTTGCCACATTCATTTCCAAACCTTTTCCACTTGAGTCCTTGGGATAAGTTCCTCTTTCCCCCTCCCCCCTTTTCTTAACTAGTTTTTCTGGTGAAAGTAAATCCTTGACTTCTCAGGCACAAAGAACACCAAGTGGTTTCATGTCCACTGACTGATACGAAGAGGGAGGAGAGGGGCGCGACTGCGTCAATGAGGGCTTTACATAGGTCTTAATAATGAGACCACGAAAAAGCTCTGGACTTAGAAGTTTCAAGGAGCTTTGTTGTGCCCTTTGGGGACATGGAAAACCTTCCATCCCTTACTCTATGTAGCTCTTTGATCCTTTCTGGCTGTTGTGAAGTTGTAATCATAGATATACTGGTTTCCATGAATTTTGGAATCCTTCCAGTGAATTATGGAATCTGAGGGAGAGCTAGGAAGTAGCTGAGCTGTGTGGGACCAAGAACTTCTGACATAAACATTGGTTTCCTGAAAAGCAGGGCCGGAGTTGTGAGGTGCCACTGAGTCTGTTCAGTCCTATTGCAACCTTACCCCAGGTAAGGAAGTCCTCCCTCGTCTGGTGCCATCTTCCCCATGGCTGCAGCGCTTGAGCCCAGTGCCAGCGCCATGCTGCCGTACCATCTCCTTGAAGGCTTTCCTTTCTCCTTTCTCTGCACTTCATGACACTTTCCATATTACTCCCCCCCCCCCCAGCTCCGCAATTCAAACTCAGCTCTTCTTCTTTGATCTTCTTGCTTCACCACTCAACTTTTACAAGCATAGGAAGCAATAGCAAATACCAGGGTTTGATCCAGGCAAGACTTAGTCTTCAGAATAGCATCCTTGATTTTCAATACTCTAAAGAGACATTGTGCAGATTGACCTATTGCAGCATGACTTTTGAACTCTTGACTGTTGCTTCCTTGAGCACTGGATCAAAAAGAAGGTATGGGGAGCCCCTCAATGTTTAGGCAATCCAAAGTGAAAGATTTCTTGAGTAGGGGTCCAAAATTGCAACTGGAATACTGAAAAGGCTAGTGGGAACATACTGGGTTTGGACTTAGTAGATCAGAAGTTATGATGCTCTGGTACTGCCATATGCTATACTGTATATGACCACAATATATATAATTCTGACCCATTAACTGTTCTTTGTGGGAAAGATGAAGCCATCTACTATCAGAAATATATAGCATCTCAAAAACTCAAAGGGGCACTTCTACGTGGTCCACTAACATAGCTGTGAGTTGGAATTGATTGGATGGCAATGAGTTTGTTTTTGTCTTGATAAGATACAATAATCTTATCAGTATTTCCTCAAAATATCCAAATTCTATCTCATCCCTATCCAGGGTTTACATGTTCATATATTACCCTGTTTTTGAGAAGGACTCCACACCTTTTAAAGGGTGTGATTTCCCCACCTCCCCCCATATTTGAACTCCACCTATTCCAGTAAAGTACAGTAAATTAATATGATCTTTCTAGCCATAAAACCTTCTGTGACATATCATAAATTCTGGTCTCGGTGCCCACATCTCATATTGGAGGGAGTTCTCTGCTATCCTAATTGACAGAATTAAGGTAGAGTTATATGACTGCCTTAGTAAAGGTTATGAATCAGACCTCCCCACTTTGTTTCCTTGAGTTTATGGTCTGCAGAAAGACAAAAACCACAATGCATCAAAGTCATTTTTCTGTATATAGAACCCATCTTGAAAATGGAGAGAAATTCTGGGATCATCAGAGGAGGCAACATTAGAACATGTTTGAGAGCCCTGGCTGAAGTGGCAGGGGCAGAAACCAGAGGAGGGAAAGAATCCATAGGTAATGGAGTCCATGGGACAGGGCAGAAAATCAGAGACTGAATCAAAGAGAACAGAGACAAAGCAGAAGGTAGTTTCATGATCCCCAGAGGCTGAAGCCCAGGGACCCTGTGACTGAGAGTCTGAAGAGCAGAAAGACTCCTAGGAGAGAGATTGCCCTTGTCCAATGACTATACCCTCTTTACTGATTTTGGCTTGTGGTAACCCATTAACTTCCCCAAATAAACCCCCATACTTGTGGATTTTATCTTTGAGTTGTGTGTGGCCATTGCAATGAATTATTGTGTCCAACTGAAATTAGAGTGTCATGAGAAAGAGAGTTTTGTCAGAATAGTTGAAGATAACTAGAGGGGGGAGGAATGTTTGGCCTTCTCTTAGTCATGGTCTAGGGCAGGGGTACTCAATACGTCGATTGTGACCTACTAATTGATTGTAAATGTAGCGTGAGTGGATTGCATGGCATTAAAAACACAGATCTAAGCCTATCATCAATCCTGTCTCCTAATTTTTGTACAACACAGCCAATCAGATGCTATTTTAGGTGTCAAACGCTTGTGAAAACAACTGCACTAAGTGCAGAAAAACTGACAGGCTGAGATATCACCAATTTTTAGACCTTTTTTTCCTCTGGAATGTAAGAAAGGATATTAAAATGAGGATGGGGGTTGGATCAAGTGAGAAGACAAAAACATATCACTTTGATAAAGAATGGGAGATTTTGCCACTGCAAGCCAGTATTCAGCTGAAATCCAGGGCACATGGAACAGTTTTGGAACATACAGAGGGAAATTACCCAAACGTGAGAAAATGTGCTACCTCCTTGACTGCATTATTCAGCTCTATTTGTTTATGTGAGTCAGCCTTTTCACACATAAATATCACTAAGTTCAAATATCTTTCACTATGAGGGATGGACATTGGGAAGTGTGCTTGAGGTTGGCATTCAGCAGCTACTGTCTGGACTATGCCTCTTTGACTCATTCCATTCAGTGCAAGTCATCAGAGTCAACTCAGGTAATGACAAAAAGTGTACACAGTTAATTGTGCTGTGTTGTGCAATATGGACTCATGCAGTTATGCAAAATATATAAGTATACATCGTACAGATAAAAAAATCTCAATACCTTTATTAAATATAATAAATGAAATATATATTTTATATTTTAAAGTTGTTAGATCATTTTGACTTGACTGTTTTATAAGCAGCTTGCATGCTGAAAAAGTGTGAGCATTCCTCACCATATACAACTGAATTTATTTTAATAATGTGAAATGATATTTTTCTATAAGACTGTAAACTTAACAGCAAAGACTAGTCATGTCTATTTAAGTAAGTTGTAATTCCCTCATGAATTTTATGAGTAAACAATATAACAATATTTTATGGAGCTGTAAGAAACATTAGTTGTAGAGTTAATTATTAGGGACAGAATCGCAAATAAAATTTTTACTTTCAAACCTATGCAAGTGCCTGAGCCCTGGCGGCGTAGTGGTTGTGCGTGGGACTGCGGCCCACTGGGATGGAGGTTCAATTCCAGCTCCACAGGGGCAAAGGCTGGGCCTCCTACTCCCACCACCGGGGCAGTGATACCCTAAAAAAAAAAAAATCAAACCTATGCAAGTGTTAAAAAAATTAATAATCTGGTGAAGAAAGCTGATGGTGCCCAGCTATCAAAGGACATAGCACCTGGGGTCATAAAAGACTGAAGATAAACAAAAGGTCTTCTAGCTGAGAAGTATCCATGCCACATGGAAGGAGCCCACCAGCCAGTGTGGTCACAAGGTGTTGAAAGAATTAGATTGCAGGCATCAAACAAACAAAAAAACACACTGTGTGCTCACCTTCCTGAGGTGCCCACTGAGGATATGTGGGAACATGAGCAAGAGTGGTCAAGAAAGTCGACGGTGCTCAGCAATCAAAAGATATAGTGTCTGGGGTCTTAAAGTCTTAAGTGTAAACAAGCAGTCATCTAGTCCAGGAGCAACAAAGCACACCATAAAACAAGCACATCAGTCTGTGCGACCATGAAGTGTTGAAAGAATCATCAAAGAACAAAAATCAAAATCAATATGTGCCCACCTTCCCAATATGATTGCTGAAAACAAATGTGTACAGAGAACAACAGAGTGGAAGAAATGGATGCTGCCTAGTAACCAAATGATAAAGTGTCTGGGGTCTTAGAGGCTTGAACATCAACAAGTGGCTGTTTAGCACAGAAACAGCAAAATTCACATGGAAGAAACACACCAGCCTGTGTAATCAAGAGGGGTTGAAGGGAGCAGATATCAAGCATCAAAGAACAAGAACTACATCACTACAAATGAGGGGGAGAACAGGATGGATACCCAAGATGCACTTGTGGGCAATTGGTCACCCCCTTACCGGGGAGTTGCAGGGAGGAGACCGGCCAGTGAGGCAGCAATGAAGCGTGCAACTTTCCTCTAGTTCCTGAAGGCTTCCTCCCCCCAAATATCACAGTTCCAACTCTACTTTACAGATCCAGCTGGACTGGAGAAGGAACACTGTTAGAAATGGGAGCTGGAAATCTGGGGAACCAAGACCAGATGAGCCTCTCGGGGCCAGTGGTGAGAGCGGAGTTACCGGATGGGTGGAGAGAAGGTGGGGTAGGGAGACGGAGCCAACTACAAGGATCTACATAGAACCTCCTACCTGGAGGACAGTCATCGGAGGAGTGGGTGGGGGTAGATGTCAGGCAGGGTAAGATATGATAAAACAATAATTTATAAAGTATCGAGGTTTGGTGGGTGAGGGGGGAGCAGGGACAGAGGGGAAAGGATGGGAAGCTGATATGAAGGGCTCAAGTGGAAAAGCGGATATTTAAAGAATGATAATATCAGCAGGCATGTGAAGGTGCTTTGCACAGTATATGTATTTATGCATTGTGAAAAACAATGTATGACACCCCAATAAAATGATTTTATTAATTAAATTTTTAATAATCTAAATACAGAATAATTATTTCAAATTATTATTTCAATTATTACTCTTTGTTTGTTTTTGGGGGGCATCACTGCCCCCTGGTGGGAGTAGGCGACCCAGCCTTGCTCCTGGAGAGCTGCTGCTAGATTTGAACCACCAGCCCAGTGGGCCATAGTCCCACACACAACCAGTACGCCACTAAGTCTCAGCTCTCGATTATTACGTTTTTTTTTATGGAATCACTGCCCTGGTGGGAGTGGGAAGCTCAGCCTTACTCCTAGAGAGCTGCTGCTGGATTTGAAGTGTCAAATCTGTGGGCCGCAGTCCTGCACACAGCCACTAGGCCACCAGGACTCAGCCCTATTACTTTTAAGCCATAAATTCCCAGATTAAAAACAAATAAACAAATAGGAAAAACAGAAACAACCAAATAGATAAAGCATTTTAATACAATGTCTGATGAGAAAACATTTCTTCAAGGAATATTTTCTCAGACTTCAAAGAGATTATAGGTCTTTCTTTAAAAAATAAAATGAGTACAATTATTTATGTAATATACTCAATATCTTAATTACATTGACAATTTGACCATAGAAAGAAAGATAATATGGCATATGTGGACCTTGACGTTTCTTAGTGTTCAAAACTAACAAATCCATGAATGCATACTATGTGTTAGTAATATTTTACCTATCATGTTACTTAGAACTTGGACCCCTGAAAGTGGATGATACTAGTCTAGTTATGAATCAGAGACTATATTCAGATTTATTAAGAAATATCTCATAAAAGGTACCAATCTGATTTAAATAGTCAATTTGATTATTGAGTTCATGCTCAGTTCACTATATCACTGACTTAAAAAATACATAGTAAGCTTTGCTCAAAATTCTTAAATAGAATTTTCATTATATAACAATCTGGTGTGTGTGTGTGTGTGTGTGTGTGTGTGTGTTGGTTTTCCTTAAAGAAAAGATGTTAATTCAGGTGTGTGTCTGCTAGTTCATCTTTCAGGTGTTCCTAGAAACTATGTGTTGGTGAAAAATATTTATGATAATTTTATGATGGGACACTGTTTACTAGAAACTGAGGAATTGAACAATCCTAATTTCTATATATCATATATATGTTGTAAATTACAATGTTTGTTGTGTTTCATTTTAGTTAACTTTCTAAATAGAGGAATACATGGGTAAGAATAATTGTGATACAGATAGCCTAAGCAAAATAAAATAATAAGTTCTTTAGGTTTTATTTTTATATACATTCTATTCAAGAATGGAAAATAGTGTAGGAAAAGATGTCCTAGTTAGAGGTAACATATATTTCTCTTTAGGAAAACTATGAAATAGTCTCAGGGCAAATGCAATTCCATATATTTCTTGTACTTCAAACCATTCTAAAGTTCCTACATGAGCTTGCCAAGAGCAATGGTAATTAATGTTTCATGGAATTCTTGGAGACATGTTGAATTCCAGAACTGGTTTGGACTCTTTTAAAACATATATTATGTTTAGTCTAAGTTCCCCCAAAAGAATATTTTATGTTTTGGGCTATATTTTTTTGAAAGGAAGAAGAAAAATCCTGAAGTGAAAGTACAGAGGCAAAATAGATATGATTTTTAAGAATTTTGCACTATATTTTAAAATTTGTGATACTTTTTCAAAGTTCTTAATACTTACAAAATAAAATTTTGAACATTCATAACACATAAATATAGTCCAACTTTTTTATGGTAGTCCCTTAACAGATATCAAAAATGGGTACAAAAGTATTTGTTTGTACAGTCCATCGTTCACATTTAATACTTCACATGCAAGTATCTCTGCTTTTAAATATAGTAAAATAATGAAATATGATCTCACATATACATTGCTTTATTAAATATAATAGAGTAAGGTATAAAATAATTTAGCTAAAACAGTGATTGAATTTAGTCCCTCTAAACTAGTTGGCTTTAAACTTGCTTTATTCCTCCTGGCTCCCAACTGAGGTCATTCCCTTTTGCCAGATGTCATTTAGTCATTCAAAGCAATAGGATAAGATTTATACATTGACAAGTGGAGAGGTGAAACTTTGGTTAAAAGAGTTTTGCAAATGATACCTCTGATCCCAGCAGGAGTTATTGGCTTACATTAGAAGGAAGAAAAGTGAAATTTTTCCTGTTAATAACTGTAAATTATATGCTAGAGCGTTCTGTCCTTTTTGTTTCCCCTTTGACCAGTGACTTACCATGCTTCACTTTAGGTATAAAATCCCTTAAGTATATGATTGAAATTGATATAATACATTTTTTTGTGTGTGAAACTCTTGTGCTTTCTTTGAAAATAATGGATTTACAAGATTGAATCATACAGATAATTTACACCCAGCTTATACTCTTTCTCCCTCACCTCAAACTTACACACAAAATTAAAGGAGGAAAGTTCTCACATGCTTGCCTGGCTTAGTGTAACCTTTAATCATTAAAGCACTCTTCCATTCCCTTCACCTCTCTGATAAAGAGGTATTATACCTGTCACTTTAAATGGCATGCATATATTTATTAGAAAAGAATACTTACACAGAAGGTGGAGATTGGTTGTCAGTTTTTTAGAAGCACGTAAATCTTCAAATACTATTTCTTGAAAATAAGAGCAAAGTAAGGGAGATGTTTGTATATTTTCCTGAACTTCACCTTCTGTCGAATTGACTTCAAGTATGTAATCAATCTTCTCATTGGGAGGATTTTGATCAAATGAAATGTAAGATGAAGAATAAATGATTTTAAATGATTCCTTTTGTTGTCAGCTTGTTTGAAATAGATAAAATATGGCAAAGATAGAAGGAGACTTTTCTTTTACTCTCGCGGTTGCTCATTTCCTCCCATAGCAGCAAGAGCAGTTGATCTTACGCACCTACATTTTAAGCATCGCGTGAGCGGAAATACCATTTTTCTGTAGTTTCTTATACTAAAAACCTTTGGGAATCATTAAAGAGAAGAAATTTTAATGTTTTCTGGCTTCGTTTTTTAATTAAAAGATGATTTTGTTGGGGACTCTTACAACTCGTCTTACAATCCGTGTGTCCATTGTATCAGGCATATTTGTAAGTTTGTTGCCATCACTCTTTTCTAGACATTTCCTTAATTTGATTCTTCACAAATAATGCCGACTGGAGTGATTTACTTTGATCAAATTCCTGATTCGAAGGTTATATCAAAAAGAGATAAATAATATTGCCTCTTATTTTGTGTCTTTATGTCTTATATTGACTAAAATAATATATCTCTTTTTTGACCACCCACTTAGTAACAATATGTTTTTGTATTCTTTTATGAAAATGTTTAAGAATTTGCTTTGCTTAGTTAAAAATTAATGACTGCAGATATCAATATATAGCAGAAAATGTTTTCTGTATTGATTAGAGAAACATTTTAGTATATCTATATGTTTAGTCTTTCATTTTCAGTATGACTTTCTTCTGTGAGGATACATTCTTTCTAAATAATAGAAGATGCCTTAACATTGATAAGTCTATTTGTAATCGCCATGTGTAGTGAGTATTGTAATTCTTCTGCTATGGCAGTTTAAAATATTCTATTTGTTGACCATAAGCTATTCAGAGTTACTTAGCCAATATAAGTAATATAAAACTCTTTGAAGAAGAACCGGTTGATGGCATATAATTTACTTAGAGTGAGAACACCTTTTCCAATCACCCCTATTGACAAGTGCTACAAATGGAGCACTTGACACCCCTATTGACAAGTGCCAGTGGAGTTGGAGACTTCAATTCAGGGTAGAGGTGGCAAGACATCTCGATGTTTCAGAGTAAAGGGTATCCTAGAGTGATGGCTTGTTTTGAACACTGATCACTAATATAAATTTTTTCAGTAACTACTAGAAGTGGATTGTTCTCGTATTTCACGGTGAATGTGGTGTGAGATGGAATAGAAGATAGGAAAAATGTTTTTTTTAACTACTGTATTTATAAGGTCCTCTAATTTATAAAATGTCCTTTAGAATTATCCTTTAACTGAGTGTCTGTATATGAAAATTGCTTAGTTGTTCCAATGTATAACAGAGAAACATACATGTGAGCTTATCTTTAAAATATTTTGTTTTTTCACATTGACAGAAGGTTTATTGAGGTCCAGTTTAATAATGAAAAAAAAAAAAACCAACATTCTGAGTAAGAAATCTAACAAAAATCTTCCTGTCTCAACAAATGTTTTTGTAAAATGTATTTCATAAAATGGATGTTAGTTAAATTTTATATGTAGCAGATATATTTAAAGATGAATTTTGAATATACACTAGATCAAAAGAGAAGCTTGTGGTAACAAACTATAACACGTATGAGAATATATTTAATATTGACATATAAAACTTTTGGTGTATATCCAAGCATTTTTGCTTACCTTCTATCATCCTGTAATACAGCCACAAATGTGAACTCTTCCATTTGCTCTTCATTTATTGGAGACTTCTCTTAAAAGAGAGATTAGGGGACTATGGCTACCCAGGCAAATTCTGCCTGACACCTGTCTTATAAATAAATTCTCATTGAAACACATTCCTGGTTGTTAGGTTTGCATGTTTTCCACATCTATCCTCATACTGATACACCAGTGGTTGCTACGGAAACTTTGAGGCCCACAAAATCTGAACTGTTTCCTATTAGGCGCTTTGAAAGGCGTGCAGTGGGAGAGGGGATTGAGTGTTGGCAGCCAAAGGTGAGCCGTTTCAACTCGATAGGGCAGTTCTACTTTCGTCCATCACCCTGAGTTAGAATAGATTCTATGGAAGTAGACGGGGCACTTTTTACCGCTCCCTGCTGCCCCCAAATTGTTGAACTGTACCTTGTACCTTGGATAAAGCTCTCTCATCTAGCCCTCTAAGTATATTCCTTGTTATGTGTATGGGGATAAAAAAATAATTTCTCGTTAGTACACGGCTTTCAAACCCAGATGATGAGTTTTGCTTTGTTTACAGATGATACAAAGTGAGTGGGGCAATACTTGGAACATACAGTCCTCCATTAAATCAGTGTTGATTTATTTCATATTGTTCCATTTTAAGTAATGGGTGCTTCCTGGTGAGAAATAGAATGGGCACAACTTGATGAAAATACTGTGTTTTTTTTTTTTTAAATCACTTTCTGTATGAAAGCTTTAAAGCTCTGAGAATAATATTCTCTATTTTGTGCGGCAGGCACATTTGTCAGACCATAGCATTACTTCTTGCTTTCCCCTTTTGTTTGGCTCCCTAATAAATGCGCCCTCTGTGCTAAGGGATCCATCCTACGCCGGTTGTGGAAGGCTGTTGCTTGCAATTGTTTGCTGTGATGACTCTGGGGGCCTGCGCAGAGTTCCCACTGACCTCTTTGAGGCTGCCTTGCTCTGGCTCCAGCCATAGCAGCTGCTTAGGTGCCCTGCTGTCATGCCTTCACTACAGGCTCCTTTCTGCAGAGTTCCCTTCCAACAAAGGACTGGCACACTGATGGAGCCTGCCCTTCTGGCCATGCCATTTGAGTTTCTGTAAGGTTTGCTGGCGGTAGATGAGATGACACAGAAGCCAATTGTGCCCTTTGTCATCAAAGGCAGTCTTTAGGAAGTTGTGCAGATGTTCTTTTTGAAAATCTGCTGAAGACGATTGACATTTTAGAATGATTCCATTTGATTATTTCAGTATTTGTGTATTCAATTTTATATTTAAAAATGTGCTGACTCATAACCTGGACTGTGATGACACCTGCATTATTTTATTTTGTATTATTTCTTGGAATGCTGACCCACTCCCTCCCCTTCTGCCACGGTACTTTCCACCACTTTTCATGCTCACATTTTGGTTAAAGGTCATTTGCATACAGGCCTTGCTTGCTTTACCCCTGAAGTGAAAGTGCACTCAGACGTGTTATCTCTTCTGTGACAAAATGTGAGCCCAGAATTTGATATTCTACACCTATTTTGTACTTGTGCTGTCGCTTTCCCTTTAGCCTACAGACTCTGTGGGAATAAAAGAGATATATAACTCTTTGATTTACCAAAATAGATATCCTAGACCCTCACATAGAGTTTCTTCACAAAAGAGTTTCAAATGAAAGGCTTATAAAGAAACTTAATTTCGACAAAATAAATTTTTCAGATACTATCTGGATATATTTTATACCTAAATTAGCATTTGAAGACAAAGTAACTACAGATTTCAAATTGTATTCAATTTTTTTCAAATTTAGCTCGAAATAGAATTGTGAGAATTACAGAAGTGTCATGCAGAGTCATCAGTTGTTGGAAAAGTGACTCCAATAGATGTGCCTATAATAATTGTAAAAAGTATGCCACCATCAGTTTTTGCACATGCCAGAATTAACATACATGAATATGAATACAAATAGTCATATTGTAAATAAATTAATAATATTATTTAAGTTGATCACCTAATGCAATTCCTACATCCAAAGATTAGCACACAGATTATGCAATATTGGAAGACATTGCTTCTCTAGAAAGTAACCCACTGATATCACAACTGACTTTAGAAGAAATGATCATATTTCTATCTGCCATGTCCACCAAGCTAGAAAAATGCCTAAGTTGCATAACTTTACATTTGAAAACCATCCCTACATCTTCACAGACCATCTTCACAGTATATACATGTGTGTCAAACCTTACATGGCAGAGTAAGCTCTCTGTGGAGCATCTCGGTCACCAGGTGCAAAGGTAGAAGACATTGCTTACTGTTTAGTCAAATATTAATTAAATGTCCCGGGATATGCTCATACTGTTAAATCGTATTATTGACTTTGCCTTTGACGCTCCTTCTTTCTCAGCTTCAACTGTTAGTCCATCTCTTGCTCAGGGAAGGCTATGCTTTTTAGATAATGATGTTTCATTATGCATTTATTGAAAGGTACTTAGGAAATTAGATTCCCGTTTGACCGTTTCTGCACAAATTGGTTGCTGATATTAATTACCTTTTAACTGTGTGCACATTTGGAATGCGTTGTATTCTGGCTGCTCCTGTCTCATGGCTGTTTTGTCTCAATTTAACCACTACTTAAATATTCTGAAGGAGGCTACGTTCATTTTGTTTGCATCCTCAACTAAGCGCTTTTCTGCACCTTTGGTTTCCGGTATTTGTCAATATAAAATACATGTAAAATACTCATCAGAAATGTGTCTTCATCGGCAAGAAACAAACCATAAAATGCAGAAGTTGATTGAAGAGCAAATCAGTTTCCTATTTGGGAATTCATATGCATCTTATTTCTTGTAATTATTTTTTTAATATTCACAATATGATACCTATCATCTCACTTCTTCCGTGTTCCAGGGACTGCTTCCGAATTCTTCTTGTCTCCTAAACTTTTCCCTTGGGTCAAAGGTCTGTTTTGTTTTGGTCTTGTAGTCTCAAGTTGTTGATAGTATTAAGCGGTGCTCACCTCCCTTTTGCTTGGACTTAGAGATCTATTGTGTGGCAGAAGACTGAGCCATTAGTGAGAGTACAGATCCAAGCCTGAAAGCTAACGCAGAACCAAAAGTCTTGAGAGTCTGTAGTCAATAGTGAGTCTGTATTTTAGCTTTTGTGGGGGTTTTCCCTGACATTTTTCTCCCACCTTATCTGGATCTTCTAGTGTGAGGCCTCTCAGAACACTTACCAGCGGTAGTTAGGCACCATTCTTTTGATCTGAGGGTCATGATGTGTGGCGTTAATATTATCCATTAGTCATGTACTAATAGTTACATGAATTTTAGTTTTCTTCATTCTTTTTTGCTCCACATAAGGACATACAAATAGCTATACTGTACAGGACTACATATAAGCTTGTCTGAGAACTTTTGAGGACTCAAGATTTTCCAATCTGAAGGACATTTCTAGGCGTTACCTAAACACCTAAGTTCTAGGTTGACTTTGACCTTGCCTATCAGATACCCTTACTTCCCAAGTACTCCTGATAAGCACATTGCTGAGATTCAAAGTTCATTTATTAATAGCAATATGAAGTGTGAACTATTTAAACATTTATAAATTTTTTATGAAATAATGCATTAATTCTATTTTCGAGAGAAGGAAACTGAACTATAGGGCTGAAGTTCTTGTCTAAGGTCACATAGCTAATAAGTAAACATCAATATTTTAAACTTAGGCTAATTGGCTCCCTGCACCTACTATATTTTGATACAAATAATGTCCACTTTCCATGAGTTTGCCAACCAGGCTAACATTTAAAATGAGATGTTTTCATAAATATGCCATGATTATTTTTCCTTTTCTATCAAATAATTAGCATAGCATGCTTAAAAAATGCACAGGTGGGAAGATTATTGGTGACAAAAATATGTAATGCATGCTGTAGTTGTGTAAAAATATAGTAAATTTTATTATTATACCATATTGCCCTCATGTTCAAAACTTGAAAGCTGTAGCTTTGTTTATGCCAGTTTAGTTCTGTGTCTACCTTAATAGTAATAGGCCTTAAATTTTAAAAGTTCTACTTCTCATTTCATGTTGCTCAACACTGAATTATTTATGTTAAATAGCAGTGCAGCATGTCAATAGACTTCGACTATTTTTTTCAAGTTTTGACCAATTCCTTTTATTCTTACATATAAATATTTAAAGATGGTTTCCTAATATCTTCTCAATCTAGTGGTTTGTTATATTTATTTAGCATATTCAATCACTATTAGAAATTTTCATTTTTTCACTAATACATCTTTATATTTCATATTATTTGTGTAGTTTTATGCTTTTCCTGATACATGTAATTTTGTAAATTACTCTTCTGATTATGCACAATAATTATTAGAATGTATACCAGTAAAAAAGCAATTAAAAACAAATAAGGTTAGTTTAAGACACAATTGAACAGTGGAAATCACTTACCAACTTTGAATAGATTTCATTTCACCTCATTTTAGTGTGTAGTGATATGTTTTTTTTCCTTCAGAAATCCTCAACTAGTCAACCTTGAAAGAGCAAAAACTACTGGAAGCCAATCAACATTAAGAAAAAAAAAAGATTTAAAACAGCATTTCAAATGGAATTGTCTAATCTCTCTGACCAACTCGTCTCATCTTCTGCATGGGTGCATTCCTTTTGGAAGATTTTTTTTTTTTTTTAATTACAGTGTATGAGCAGACTGGCTGGGAAAAAAATCAGACTCTCTAAAGCAGAGTTAGAACTGAATTTGAATGAAATATGCATCTGAAAGTGAATGAAAAGTGGATAAGATCACTAGTTAATTTAAGCTTATTTTGCCAAACTCCTTATTATAAGTTATAAAAATAATAATGGGGTATGGAGGACATTTAAAAAATGATGAGCATCATCAGAATTTCCTTTGTACTTGCATTTAAAATAATCTGCACTTGAATTGGAAAGGAATGAAGGTTGATTCAAGGCATATAATTAATTATCCTTGGGTATTTTACACTATGGCTAATTCAGATGTTACTCTCTCAGGCAGAGAGGGAGGAACTTGATTTATTCAGTCTGGAGTCCTGTTGTCATTTATTGAGAAATATTTCAGCACCCGTTGACTGACACTTACCACTCACAGTCCTGCTATTCTTCCCCAAAGCCTGGAAGCAGAATAGCAAAGAAGGGATGATTTTTCAATCAGCATTAAAAATTCTTCATGTGAGAGCTATATTAAAGCTAAAAGCATACCACTGTGATATTGCTGTTTAGCTGATTTATTTAAAAATGTTTTTATAAAGATTTCTTTGGTATGCTCAAAGAAACACTTTAAGTAGTGACTTTTTCTTTTTGCATTGACTTTTTCTAGCTGGGCTTTGACTTATTAAAAACAAGTCTATATTATGGATATACATTTATTATATATATGTATTTTGTATATTATATATACATGAGAGATTGAAAATATTTCTTTATTAATTCATTCCCTTGGGTCTGAAATCTTCGTGGGGAGTAGGTCTTCTTTCAGCTATCACAGCAGCTCGTTGGGTTCCAATAGGCAACCTCCAGGCTAGTGGCTACCCTCTTCACCATGCTGCAAAGGTGAAACTTCTCTCTCTGCCTTTTCCTTGTCCTCTTTCCCTGCCAATAAAAAAGAAGCTAAGCGTAAATGGAGGAAAATGTCACATTTATATTAGAATATTAGCAGTTTTTTCAAATAAGCCAGAATTTGCCTATAAAACTATAAGCAGCTAGCTCATAGGATAAAGTCCAAAAAACAAATCATTTATGTGACTCTGTTTAGCAGCAAGTATGCCTTGCTAGTAACCATCACTCGTCCCAAGCTTTATATTTACTTTTTTTTTTTTTTATTTGTGATTCCATTTCACATTGCCTTTCAATCAATGTTTGCTCAACTGGTTACAATAATTGAAAAGATACCTGACATGCCTAATAGCTAATTGCACTTACAGAGGTAGGTTAAAAATACTCATGATGGCACTTATTTTTGGAAGGTTAATGTAACTTATCCATTGTTTTAAAGATCCATTTAAATGTCCCACACAACAACTCACTTGCTCCATGCCACACAAGTTAGCAGGAGTGGAGGAGTATTATGGGGGATTACAGTTCACCAGATATGAGGCCCAGGACTCTTTAGTTACAGCAGTTTCAAAATGCCCTCAGTTGATCAACTTTCTTCTTTCTGAAAACATGTGTTTCCTAATGATGTTTTCGCTGAAAGACATGACTTTAGGATGCTAATGTGGCTAATCTTCATTGCTTTGAAAAAAGTAATAAGAAAATACCAAGCATCGTAAAGTGGTTCACTGCATTCTCAAAATTTTAATGGGATATTTTTAAGGTTGTAAAGACTACAAACTTGATACTCTCATTTGATTTTTTCTTTCTTTTAATACTTAATGTGTGTGGTCTATATGCTTTTCATGTGTGTGGTATTTCATGTTTGTGTTTTCATTTTTTTAACCAAATTTTATTATAGAAGCAATGCTTTTGAAAGTGGAGAAATTGAATGTATTTCCAAGTCTATAGATAATAAGGCTGTAATAAATTATATCAGCAACATATTAAAAGAGAAAGCCTAAATGCTGATTATTCTGAAAAAAATATTGTCTATACCTTTAGCACTTTAGCTACTGCAATAAATCAGCTGAAGTATTAGAATTTTACAATGTTCTTTGAGGAAGGTGAAATTTATTATTAGCTTTTATATACTTCACTCTTTTCACAAAGTGCTATAAAATAATTTTACTAGTTATTCTTTTCAACCTTCCTGTGTTGTGGTATGTGATAAAAGTTTTCTTGTTTGCAAGGCAGAAAAAAAGAATTACTAAGGTCACAGCAAGGTTTTGTAACTTATTCAAAGTTACACAATTAGCTATGAATGAAAAAAAATGAAAAATAATGCATGATGATTTCTCTTAATTATCACAGTCAAAATCTCACTCATATATTAATTTTGTCTACTTACCAACAAATGCTTTCATCATTTAATGTTTAATGGTGCATTCAGTTGTATATTGTGGAACCTGCTCAACAAATCTTTGAGTTTGTTATAGTGTGCTCGTTTTTAAACAGAAGGTTCTGAGGACTGAGTGACCTCTCTGGCATAAGAAAGAGTAGGGCAAAAAAAAAAAAAAAAGAGTAGGGCAGCAGGCTGGAGCACCAACATCAAATGGGACTTCCTTGAAAATGACAGTTCTCATACCCCATCCTGGGCCAGTGGAGACCCATAGAGGAGATAAGGTTTATCATGATTTTTGATTTTGATATATGCTAGAGCCCAAGAATCACTTTTAGAAGATAGATTCAAAAAGTAGAGTGCTTGGTTTTGAGTCACAGGTTTTTCCCTTATAAACTCGGGGGACCTCCAATCACTGGCCTCTCGGGATATGGGTTAGGTTAGTTTTTGGAATTTGATTGTACTGTATTGTCCAACATGCAGGTAAAAAGCAGACCACAGGCTTATGACTATCACCCAAACATTTTGGGGTTATAACCCAAACACTAATTTCTTATCAATGGGGCTGGAAGTAATTAATTATATAAAGAATTATTAATGCAAGTATTAATTTTGGTCCAACCCTTTAATAAATGGTCAGCCACCGGTGCATAATACTATTATATTAGTATTCGTGATAATTATTATTGTCATCATCATTGCCAGTTCTTTTACTTGAAGAACACTGAGCTTACCTTTGACCTTTTGCTCAGAAGATCCTTTCTCCCTTCGGTTTGATAGGAATTATGTCCAGTCTTGTCTTGCTTTTCCTCATCTGTCTTTGCCCAGCTATTGGTCCACCTGTTCTTTACAGCTAGCAGTTAGCATGTGGACAGCTTGTATTGATCTACAGCCCGTTTGGCCCTCAAATCTGCTGTCGCATGTGAAACTGTGTTGCTTGAGTATGAGTTTAGTCCCATATGATGTTTAATGTTTGTGACCCATTTATTTGATATCTCTATGTTAGAGGAAACCAACTAGTGTTGGACCAAAGAAATTGCAAGTCATCAGATCATATTTATGCCTCATGATTGTAACAACCTTTGAACATGCCTAGCTCCAAAACATCCTTGGTACTTCATTTTGGTTTTGTTTTTTACTCTTCTTGATTCTTATAGGAGTGACGGTGGAGGAATCTAGACTTGGTTTAAAATACAAATAAGCAAACACTAAAACTGTGCTACTCTGTCACTGAGCATGTTCTCAAGTTGTAGAAATTAAATTTTGTTTGTTATAAAAAAATTTGTTTGTTATATTAATCAAGTAGAGAGACTAATCAAAAGGATATAGTGCCCTCTTTCCCACACATTTGTACCTTTTATGTCTATGGATATTTAATTTCTCAGAATTCTTATGTGTTCTACTGGTATCTTTAAATAAAAAAAATATATGTTTTTTCTAATTTTTCATAAATAAAACACTTGGGTTATTGTTATGCCTGATAGGATTTAACACATAAGTGTTTAAATATCAAGTCACTTTATTACCTTTATAATATCCTGAAAGGCACAAATCACATTGAGCTTTTTTTTTTTTTTTTTGCATCACTGTCCTCTGGTGGGAATGGGAGGCCCTGCCTTGCTCCTGGAGAGCTGCTGCTGGGTTTGAACTGCCAAGCCAGTGGGCTGCAGTCCCACACTCAACCACTACGACACCGGGGCTAAGATCACAAATTAAGTTTTAAAAAATGTTAAGAAATGAATTAAAAGAGTTTAGAGCAATGCAGGATGTTTTGAAAATGCCATCGAATTATTTGTTCCCCAGAGAGTAGAAAAACTTTGAATAGATTTCTTAGTGGCCTCCATAGGAGATGCATACAGGTGGATATATGTAGTGAAATTTCACAAGATTCATTTAGCAGGAATAAGTCATCTGGTCAAAATGAGTGCAGGGTTCTCTGGTCTTCATTGTTAAAATTCTAGGTTTATGTTCACATTGTTTATTTCTCTGGTTGTGTATACCAACAGAAGAACTCTGGTAGCATAGTGATCGGTAGTTCAAACCCATCACTCACTCCCTGGCAGAAAAATGAAGTGGTTGACACCAGTTAAGATTTAAAAAGCCTGGGGGCTGAGCTCTCATAGCATAGTGGTTGAGTGAGGGACTTCTGCTCACGGACTTGGGGGTTCAAATCCAGCAGCAGCTCCCCAAGAGCACGGCTGGGCCTCCCACTCACATCAGAGGACAGTGATGCCCATTCCCCTTAAAAAAGATTTTAAAAACCTAAAACCCCAAAGAGGCAGTTCTCCTAAGCACTAAATTTAATGTTCAAAAATACAAAAGGGCAGTTATACTCTAAGAAGGAACTCTGATTTAAGATGATAAACTCTGGAGGCATAAGAGGGTGGCTTGATTAAGCACTTTTAAGTGAAAGATTGCCAATATAGAGTGCTGGTAGACACAGTTGGGTTGCTAACTGTAAGGAAAGCTGTCCATTCTCACCAGCAGCTCCAAGTGAGAAAGGTGAGAAGGTGTGCTCCCTTAAAGATTGTTAGCCTTGAAGTCCCTTGAAAGCATTTCCACCCTGACTATGGGGCCTTCATACCATGGGATTTACTGATGGCAAAGGACTGGATTGGGATTTGCTAGATTTATTTTTGTGACTACTAATCCTACAAAATTTTCAGTAGTATACTCTTGTGAAGGTAAAATAAGTAAGATTGTCTTCTATGTATACCACTCAGATTTCATACTACCATTTCACTAATATGACAACTGTGCAGACACTACACACACACACACATATATATATATATATATAATTTTTCCAACAGCCTCTTTAGTAGATAAGAATAATTTCAAAATTTGACAAATGATACAATTGAAGTTTGGCGTGGTTTTCCTTTGTACAAGGATGCGCAGCTAAACCATAGTCTGATGAACATGAAATTCAAACCTGATTGACAATAGAATGCACATAGTTTCACCTCACTGGGTGTTAGGTACATCAAACTGAAGTTCCTATAGTGGATAAGTACTAAGACCATTCTTGGCAGAGCAATAGCAATTTGCCACACACTTTTCCTCCGATAGCATGTTCTTCAAATGTCTGCGACTACTCTTAAGATCAAGGCGCTATGACCACAGCATGTGAAAAGTCAACGAAAGAAAAACTCATTGGCACTGTTACTGTGATGTTCCTAAGATTTAGACATTGTCTAATCTGTGGGGGGAGAGGGGTATCCCTCCGCAAACATTGCTGCTGCTCTTGGGAATTGTTGCCCCGTCAGCTTGAAGTCTTCAAAATATTGTTTGTTTGCTGTGATGCTTCCTGTATCTTTCAACTCTGTCACAGAACCTGGAGGGTGGAGGGAAGATGGAGTAGAAAGGAGGGACTGAGTATAAGTATCTACCCATAACCCCCTTCCTGGGATATGGACAACATGGGAGTGAGTGAAGGGAGGCATTGGACAGCATTTAATATGATGAAATAATACTAATTTTTAAATTGTCAAGGATTCATGAAGGAGGGGGGAGTAAGGAGGGAGTGGAAAAATGAAGAGCCAATATCAAGGGCTTAAGTGGAAAGAAAATGTTTTGAGAATGATGATGGCTTCAAAGGTACAAATGTGCTTTGCATGTAATAGGTGTATGTATGGATTGTACTAAAAGTTGTATGAGCCCCCAAGAAAATGATAAAAAAAAGAAAGACAATGGACAAAAAAATCTAATTGTGGTGAGAAAAAGCATTACCTTACATGCAGGCTGGGTGGTTTCAGTGAATCCCAAAACCTAGCTGTGCCAGCAGGTTGAGGGCTGCCTTGCCACTACAGCAGAACTTCTTTGAGTGCAGACAAAAGTAAAAGACATCACTTTGCCATAGACCTTGAGACCCCGCTGTTTGCAAGTCTGGGATGCTGGAGCCAATAGTCAGTAGTCATAGGGGCAAGGGGTATGGGGTAATGTGTGTTAGCCCAAGTAGACTAGAGAAACAAATTCATAGGCATGCATATGGACATAAGGGAATGGTTTATATATAAAAGGAATGGAACATTGAGAAAGCATCCCCACCCAGTCCAGTTCAAAGTCGTAAATCTGATATTATCCCATATGTCCGATACCAGTCTCTAATGTCTCCTTTCAACTCGCAAAGCCATAGTCCAGTGGGTGAAGAGTCCAGGTGTTGGCAGGGGTCCCCTTATGCCTCCTCATTTCCAGAACTCAGAGTCCATCAACAACATCCAATGGTGGTCAAAGCAAGTCAGCACTGGCAGGGGTCTCCATGTGGCTTCTCCAGCTTCAAAGATTTGACTCCATCTGGGCAAGGCGTGTCGTTTCTCCTCTAGCTCCTGTGCACCTCCTCAGACACTACCATCTTATCTTGTCTGTAATTCATCATCTCTGAGACTAACTCCTAACAACTGGGAGATGACTTCTCATCTCCACAAGGGAAATACCGCAAGATTTCCCAGAAGTCTCAGGAGAAAACCATACGCACACAGAGGCCTCATTGGGATGGAAGTTCAAATCCAGCAGAGGCTCCACAGGACCAAAGACTGGGCCTCCTACTCCCATCACCAGAGGGCAGTGATAACCACCCCCCCCCAAGAAAAAAAAGAAAGAAAAGAAAGTGGACTGTAGCCATTCATTTCAGCTCAATACTGCCTAGAATACTGGTATCCACTTGGTCCCTTTCATCTTTTATATAATGTCCAGTTTTTCCCGAGTCATACATTGTATATACCATATTAAGTACAGTAATGGATGTTTTCAGACTTTTCTTCCTACTTTCATCCAGTGGAACTGGCAATGTGAATTTCCTAAGGTTTGGCCATCCGCCTAGATTTTTGTCTACAAATGTCATTGTTGTTCATCACTGTCAAATAGACTTCATCTCATGGCATTCTTATGTATAACAGAATGAACACTTCCTCAAATCTTCACAGAGCGTAACCTGCAAAGTATGGATTAAAAGGCATGCTAATAAAGTGCATTCTTTGTATGAGCTCCAAACTTTCTTTTTAAGAATTGAGGATTAACTGTTTTATTGCTCTTGGATGTGCTAGGAGGTTGAAATGAAATACTATGAATTAAAATGCACACTACAATAAATCACTAATTCCCTTACAGGTATCTTCATTCTAATCAAACCTAATACTTTAAAAATAACATACTGAAATACTTCAATACATTCTCAAATGTAGAGACAAAAATATACAAATATATACTGTAGATATTAGACACACTTCTCCAAAATTGATAAATTTGCTTTATTTTACTATTGAGTTTATGGTGGTTCTACAAAAAATGATTCAAAACTTTTATGTTCTGAAAACTAATGCTACAATAATGATGAAAAGAAACTTAGTTTCCTCAAGAAGAATATGATGCACTACAACATAATATAATAGTATATGTTCAGTAATAATTAAGAAGATAAAATTGATCAAGTTTACACTTGGTGAAGAAGGTGAAGCCTGAGTTGAGAGATGAGATATGGCAAGAAACTGATGAGAGACTGTAATAAATATGAAGCAGGATTTCTAGGTATACCTACAAAGAATTGAGGAAATGGAAACACCTGCATTTTTATATTGGCTGCTTTAAGGGTATACATAATCTATAATAGTTTATAGATAGGTATTTTAAGAGCATCTAATGGATTGCTTGAAGCTACCAATCATAGGATATATCATCTTTTAAATAAGAATTATACTATGGAAGTGTTTATCTCATTATATTTTAATGCCTGTGGCCTCTGATACGGTCTTGAAACATCCTACTGCACAGACCGAGCACGCTTATTCCTAGATGCTTAAGATATTGATTAAACTTATGACTGCCACGTCTTCACACTGGACTCCACGTGATTGAGTTGGAAGGAATGAGCAACTAGTTACCTGACTGCAAAAAGGATGGTCTTGCAAATTTCGCCAAGCTGCTTACGTTTAGCGTCCTGATAGTACGGTACTGCAAAGGAACTCCTTTTCTTCCATTTTTCATAGCACTTAACATGTGCATCGAAATTATCAACACAGAAGTCCAATGCAGCAGAGATAGAAAGCAATCTCTTCACTACATCTTTGATATTATTGGGGTGGAAGAGGAACCTTTATGAAATAGGTGTGATTGAATGAGAAATCAGTTTTACCAAGATTTCCATACGTGGGAGAGAGATTTATGATTCTAATCCCAATAGCTCTCTCAGGAAGTCTAGGTTTCCACTGAACACAGGATATGATGTATTTTTCTATAGCACTAAAGGACACATTATGTATTAAAAAGGCTATATGAAAGTCGGTCTCCTTTGAAGCAATTCAGCTGCATTATTGAGTTAAACAGATGATAGCAACTTTTACAGTTTTCAAAGTCCTATTAAGCATCAATTTAATGGTTTTAACGAGTATGTTCCCTTTTAAGATGTCATCTGATGAAGCTCATGATAAATTGCATTGGTATCCACATAAAGTAGCATTGTCTATTCTATCATCAAGAAACATACTAGATGCAGGTGGAGTGACCAAAATTTCCACAACTACATTCCTTCTGTTTGCTACTGTGTTAGCAAGGTTCAAATCCAGAGAGGGGCCCAATGGTGAGGCATTCCCTTTCCCTGAAAAGCAGCACTGCTATGACATAAATAGGTGGATGACTCTTTTGTCTTGCCAGAAATAAATAACAAAAGCTGCCATCCTAATTTTCATATTGAAAAATTTTATATTATATTGAATTTCATATTATATTGAAAATATAATGCAGCAGCCTAAAAGTTATTTTTGTTTTTTTTGAATATATTTTGAGCTAGCACTACAGTGTTCTCCAGCAATACAGTTTCATGTGTTGAAACCTTCAATAGTTTATCCTCATTGTACAGTTACATTCATGCTTACATTTGCTATTTGGAAAAAACTAGTGGGCAAAACAAAGGTCAGTCTACACTCCATCATTTTCGTTGTGATTAGATAATGAAATGTGGGTGATTGGGGGCACAGTGGTTGCACACTGGTCTGCAATTGACACGGCTGCCGTGTGAAATCCCCAGCAGCTTCCCAGGAGGAAGAATGGGCTCTCCCGAAAGCCACCGGGCTCAACACGAGTCAGCAGTGACTGTGAATGGCAGTGAGCTTTTCATTCGCTTGGCAAGCCACTGAAAAGAAACAGCTTTTAAAAGATAACATTTTTGTTTTATGCATTTCAAGATATGTTTCTCTGACGCTAGCATACACCGGAGTGCTTTTATTTCATAGGATTGCAGTTCAAGCTTTAAACCGCCCATTGCATGGGAAACGTGATCGCACTATTTTTTTATTTGTGACCATAATATGCAGCCCTAGTGATTTGTTGTTCTTTTTAGAAATTTTCTGAGACTTGCTTTTCCAGTGAATATTCATTTTCACTTCTATAAACATCCGTTATGCATTAGACAGTACAACCCAGGACATTTTATCTTCTTTATTTCTATTTTTTACATAGCAATTCTCTATTTATCCCTCCCTGGCTGATGAATGTGGTTTCAATGGGGTGTTTAATTCTCTTAATGCTCACACCGTAGCCAAGAAGTTTGCTACAGCTGCTTTTTAAAGAAAGGTTCATGAGTTTTGTTGTGAATATATATTATTTCTTGACAAAGACCTTTGCTTTTACAAGCTTTATGATGGGTTTATACTTTTTACAAGATGCCTTTTAAAAACATGTATGATTCCCCAACAGCTCTTTAAAAGAGAGTCAAAATACTTTTCTTTCAGAGAAGTTTTACCCCGAAGGCTAGTACGTTATATGTATATTTCCTGCTTTACTTTTCATTTTAAAAGATTTATTCTTAATCCCAGGCATATTGGACTGCTATTCAGACAGAGGATCAAGTTTTCTTAGCCTCAGTGGCATACTGATGGCCTGCATCTTGCCACAAGAGAAACTAGAAGCAAGTCTGCCCTGTAGGTGGCTCAAGGCGGAGAAGTTTGACACTTCCAGGTGGGAAATCATCCTGTCAGGAAGAGTCATGGAAACATGATTAGTTTACTAACTTCATTAAATGAAAACGTTTGCTGTACAGGGTTCCCTTTACTCTCCATGTCGGCCGTGGCTAAACAAGCCTGTGTTTCATGGGCTGAGCGGAATGCCATGTGCACGCCCAGCGGGAGGACATTCCAGAAGGCTGGTGGGTTTCCTTTCCCTTGTGATCTTGTGCACTTCATGCTCAATGCATAACTTTGGTGATTCCTTGTTCCTCTCTTTTGCAATCTTTCTCAATAACCTGAAACCATGGGTGCACTTATTAGGAATAAAATGAACTTGGTTACCTTTCTCTTCTTAGATCTTAATCAATCTTTACACAATCAACTTCTCATGTCCAGCATTGCTAATGGCTAGGCTCCCTGCCCCCCGAGGTCTGCCTTCATTTCCCAGAAGTTCTCTAAAAAGAGTGCAAATTAACTGTTTTTTCAAAAGGACAGGTTTTGTTCCTTTAGAAGCTTCATGTTGGGGGTCTCTTCTAGGTGAGTGTTTAGGACGGCATCTTTCAACTAAGGATGGCGAAGTGTATATTCAACTTGCTTAGTGGTAGTTAAGATCAAAATTTAAACCAAATGTGTATACACTGTCCACCATCCCATGTTTTAAATAGGAGGCTGGAGAATATTTAACTGCTAGGAGTAGACTTTTATTTTAAACTGTCAATCATTTTATATTTTAAAATGGTAGAACTAACCATTTATTTTCTATTTAAAATTGTTTCAAAAGTGATAGCAAATGAGCAACACTTTGTTATCATAAAGAATATATATATTTTAATTGACACGGAAACATGTGCAAAGCCGCATTCAAGTAAGAAGAAAAAAAGTTTTCTCTTGATTAAGGAATTTTGAAGCATCTTTTTTATTAAGAGAGTGGGCACATTCTCTTTACCATTTTTTCAAAGAGATAGCACCCGTAACAAGAACTTGTCTACAATTTAATATTTATAGCTACGAATAAGATAATATTCATAACATGAATGCTACCCTCATTTAATTAAGTTTAATACCCCCTTTTCATCTGGTTGCCTATACATAATTCATTACTAGTCTAGAAAATGTTAAGTAAATAAGTATAATAGTGAAAAAATTTCAAACAGATAACTCAATTTCTACAGTGTTCAGCAAAAAAAAAACAACAAAAAACAAAAACAAAAAGACCGCCTAAACTTTTATTTAGATTTATTTAGATTCAATATGTTATTACAAGGGAACTTCCAAAAGCTTCTGGGAAAATATATTCTTTTAATTTAAAATTCTTATGATTTTGAGGCCCCTTTGTATTTGACTCTTAAAAAAATTGGTTGCTATTTTTTTCTTTATTAAGTAGAGCACTCTGGAGTATTACACACTTCTGTGCAGTAAAGCCATTCCAGGTTATATACAATATGAAAAGAGATTTTTGAATCAATAATATGAAGCAATCATTATGGAACTCATAATTTATCATATGTGACAATGTTCTATCTTCATTCCAAGATGAGAACTGTCTTTTATTCATTCTAACTGTAATTCAGAAACAATCAAGCACACACATAAATATAAATATATAGCTACAAAATGTATAAAGCTAATTATAAATTTTCCCACCATCCTTATTGTAAGTGCATATGTGTGTGTTTGTGTATGGTGGAAAATAATAAAATGCCATAGTATAGAATTGATCTAATGGCACTAAGGATAAATGATATTGTTTTATTTTGTAGAAAGAGTGGCTCTTTTTATAATGTTTCAAATTGTAGTATGACAAGTATTAAGGAATGTTTTATAGAAAGTACTGCTCTTCAAGGTAGGAATCCAGACAGACTTAAGAGAACTTAACTTGTAAGTAGTTACGGAGAGTCTGTCTAAAACAAGAAGCTAGTATAGAGAAAGCATCCTGGAATTAATGGTTAACAATAGAAAAGGTCCCCCAGGACTGGAAAGAAAAATGGTTCTGGGGATGTTCAAGAGAAAGCAATGTCACCGTGCCTTTCCTGCTTGTTGTACACTGTAGCAAGCTACAGCACTCGAGTAGTGACAAGTGATGTTTCTATTCCCATCCATCAACCTGAGTCAACAGTTCTACAGGGCATGATTGCTTTTCAAGGAGTCAAGTGTGGGATAATTGGGTTTCAGGTGAATTAAGGGATCTATCAATATACTTAGGAGCCAGGATTTCTGTACACAAAGGCATTTGTGCTCCATTTACGTTTGTCTCACCTATCGTGGCAATCTTGAAATGTATAAAGAAAATACCATTTTGTAATGAGCAAAATATGATACATTATAAGTGATGTGTCCTTTATATTTTTCACCAGTTTATGAAATTTGAATCATTTTAGGTGTCAGGAATATTTTTTGGGATAAATATATTTGATTTTCAGTGAGAAGTGCTAAAGGTAATTGTTCAGCATGTATTTTTTGTTTGTTTTTTAATGGATAGAACAAAATAAAATAAGCAAAACCATATGGTTCCTTTGCTGTTCTAAAAAATTTTGTTACCCTGATTCACTGCAAGAAGCCCTGGTGGTATAGTGACTATGCAAAGGGCTGCTAACCAAAAGATTAGCAATTCAAAGCCAGCAGCCACCTGACTCGAGGAAGCAGAGGCTTTCCATTCCCCTAAAAAGCCCCCGCCTTTTCAATTCTCCTCCTCCCACCACAAGGGCCCTAGTTTTACCTCACTTATCTTGCTAGTTGTGTGTATGTACATGGGTACACTTAAAATCTCTAGATGCACAAAAATCAAGATAGCATATACCTGAGAAATAACAAAGGGAGTATTGTCTTTGTGAAGATACAGGAAGGGAGGGGGTTGGGGAATAGAGAGCTATGATAACTGTATAGAACATAAGAAATTAAGGGGAATGGATACACGGAATTATCTAAATTAAGATTTTATATGTATGTGTATGTATATATATGTGTATATATGTGTGTATATATATTAAATACTGAGGGCTCAGGTTGTGGTTGGGTGGGGGAGGGAGGGCATAAAGGAATTCAAAAAGAAAAGAAAGTGTATTTAAAAATGATGATGGCAGCAATTGTACAATTGTGCTTGATCTTATGGATTGTAATATCTGTAAGTGCTCCTAATATATTGGTTGTTGTTGTTAAATAGAGTTGCAATCTCTGAAACCTGCAGAGGCACTTATGCCCTGACCATTGTGTCCCAGGAGTAGACATGGGATTGACAACAGTGCGATCTTTTTTATTTTTTGGAACTTTACTTCTATGGACAAGTGAAACTGCCTTCCTATGCCATTATCTAGATGTCACACCCATTGTGAAAAAATTATCTGGGGCAATTCTTACTATATCTGTATGCTTAAAAACATCAGGACATAATATTTTAATAATGTATTCCTAATAGTTTTTTCTATTGTGTTGGTGTGAAAAAATTTAATTGCACTTATTAAATGATAATAATCAAAAGCTCATAGTGTAGTATATATTAAATAATTTACAAATTTATCTGTGATGGACCTTCCTTTACTCTTTTGCTCAAGAATATTTTATTGAATATATCTACTCCGTGACAGACACTCACAACGGGAGGGGTGCTGTGTGTAAATAGACATCTGTCTTAATTTTATTAAGAAGCTTTGTTATGATAATGAACGCGATTATAACTGATGGATTTGAATCCATCATTCACTCCGGGGGGGAAAGGTGTTTCTGCTCTTCTCTGTCTTATAGGGTCATAATGAGTAGCAAATAACTTAATGGCAGGGGTTTTAGTTTGTTTTGGCTTTTATAACAATTTGAATATTTAAGCAAAATATTTCCCAAATAATCATTGATTTAGACCTGTGTGGTGGCCAATGAGACATGATATATGAATTAAAAACTTGCAAATATTAAATATTTACTCAATACTTATTATATGTTATATCCTGCTAAAGGTATTCGAAAAGTAGTAGTTAACAAAACATAGTTATATATTCTCTAATGTAGAAGCCATTATATTTATACCTTTCTTATAAATGAATGATAGACATCATTTTAGAAATATTTTTCTTTTCATGTACAGCATTCATTTAAGAGTTTCTCTTAGGTTTTATTATTCATTCTTTTTTTTTGCTCATAAATTTATCTTTCAAATATCTTCCTCAACAAAGGGAAAGTGATACTTTACTTAGCTACTTAGCTTTATTTATGAAGAGCTATAGTTTATTGTCTTTAAAGACAGATGATAATTTTATTTCACTACACCTCATGCACTTATCCAAATTACAATCCATCATATTATATTAATTAAAGATTCATAGTCAATTAAAATATTGGGATTTTAATGTAACTAGTGAATAAGTGTTATAGCACAATTATTTATTGCAATACACCACCCATATACTTGTCTCTCTCTAGGGAGAAAAATCAAGGGCCAACTTAAATCTTGTTAGTTAAATCCCACCAGCCACCCTGTGGGAGAAAGATGTGATCATCTGCTTATACTGGGGAATACAGCTCTTGGAAACCACACAAACCGTTCTACTTTGTCTTAAAAAGTTTCTGTAGATTGGAACCTACTCAACAGTAACAGTTTTGATTTTTTTGAACAAGCATTGAATGACTAATGTGTTAGTCCAGGTAGATTAGAAAAAGAAATTCATAGACATGCATATGAATATAAGGGAAAAGTTTATACATAAGAGGAATGGAACACTGAGAATGCATCCCAACACAGTCCAGTCCAAGGTCATAAGTTCAACGTTAGCCCACATGTTCAATACCAGTCTATAAAGTCTCCTTCTGACTCACAAAGCATGTGCTTTGAAGTCGAAGCATACCGGTGGTGGCAGGGTCTCCCCAGGACTCCTCGCTTCTAGGCCTCAGGGTCCATCAATAGCATTCAGTGATGGTAGAAGCAACTCAGCACTGGGAGGGGTCTCTATGTCGGTTCTCCAGCTTCAGAGGTCTGGTTCCATCAGGCTAAGACCTTGTGGCTTCTTCTCCAGCTCCTCTAGTTCCTCGGACGTTGCCATCTTGTCTTGTTGTGGCTCGTCGTCTTGGAGACTGAGTCAAGTCTCTCTTCTCCAATTGGGAAATACCATGAGACTTCCCAGAATTCTCAGGAGAAAGCCATGCCCACAAAGATACCTCATTGACTATCGCTAGATTAACAGGCTAGACTCCACCTTTCCATCTCAATCATGAAACTGACATAGGTACATGACTGCCACAGCTAAAATATGCTATGAATTTTAAAACATGTTAATTACAGGCATCGAGTCTATTCTGACTCACACTGACCCTATCGAAAAGGATTAAACTTTCTAGGGGATCCTAAGACTGTAACTCTTGATAGGAGTAGAAAGCCATTTCTTTCTCCTGTGGAGTGGCTGGTAATTTTGAAATGCTGACTTTGTGGTTAGCAGGCCAAGATTGTAACCTCCTCCATCACGGTGTTAATTCTCATGAGTTCTGCTGAATTGTTTGAAAACAAAGTGAAGTTGATCCTTGTGAGCTCTTCTGAAGGGGTTCGTCATGGTTGTTGACCTTGGAATAGTAGGGCCTATTGGAAGGCTTTGTCTATATATTATGGAATTTGCATTGTAATTTTTTGTGTATTTGCGTTCATGCTGTATTTGCATGTTTCTAAGCCACAATTATTGCTCAAAAATCATAGAACCCCTTATTAAGCAACAATATCACTTTGGAGATATCGTTTCTCCACTTTTCCTCCAAATAGGTCTCTTCTGAAGGTGGCATTTTCTCACACAGCTCTTCCCAGAAAAGTTCTGCACTCTTCCATTTATGCTCAATCAAAGTGGTATTTTTGACATCTTCTAGGATGAGCGCAGGGATTGGGGCAGTTGAGGATAGCACACGACTGGTGAGTGTTTCGCACTGATGTGCATAGGGTCCCTATAGTTTGTAACCAACTCAGCGGTACCTCAAAACAGCAACAGCAACAACAGCAGGACTGTTATGAGTTAGAGTAGACTTGCTGTCACTAAGTTTGGTTTGCTGGAGAGAATCCAATCATATTTCTCTTTAATTTCCATTTAGAGACTTCCAAAATAGTCACCATAATTTTCTTACCTGATCTCTGCCTTTAATTTAACTGATCCAGCAGGATCTCAAATAAGACACTGTTAAACTTGATTGACTTTTTCTTAGGCACTCTAAGAGACTAAGACAGATGTATGACTGAGCAAAATTATCTATAGCCAACCACTGATTAGAGAAGCGTGTCCAAACACATGGTGTGTGGAATAAAGCCATGCCTGTATAAACTGGGAGAAACACACTGACTTACCTTTCATGTGAGTGTATTTTACAGTTGTGAGTTTTCTGCACTATTTGTGATGTAAGAGTAGTCATTCACTATGATTATTGTAAACACAGTCAAGAAAAAAAGCTATGCGGGCTGAGCCCTGGTGGCGTAGTGGTTGTGCGCAGGACTGCGGCCCACTGGGATGGTGGTTCAATTCCAGCTCCACATGGGCAAAGGCTGGGCCTCCTACTCCCACCACCCGGGCAGTGATGCCCTAAAAAAAAAAAAAAAAAAAAAAAAACGAAAAAAAGCTATGCTTACTTATAATTGCCTCGCTACCCCCATGTTTTGTGTTGTTCTTCTGCAATGTGTTGATCATTGTGATCAGTTCCCACTTTCTCCCTGAGAGCGGTTGGTATGAGAAATGAAAATAATCTGGCTAGACCAGGATTCACATACAGTGAAGTTGGAAACATGGGAAATTTAGGATAGAGATCCCTCAAGGCTAGTAATAGGAATGATGATATCAGGAAGGTGGAGGGATGGAGGAATATAATGGGAGAACCAACTTTAGGGATCTACACGGAGCCTCTCTCTGGGACCTGGACAACAGGGAAGTGAGTGTTGGAACACATTGGACAGTGTACAGTATGAAAATAATAGAAATTTGTAAATTACTAAGGGTTCAAGGGGGAGAAAAGAAAATATAGGGATCTGATACTGGGGGCCTAGATGGAGGGAGGATGTTTTGAGAGTGATGATGGCAATAAGTGTGTAAATGTGGCCTGCATACAATTGATGTTTGTATGGATTGTGATGGGAGTTGTATTAGCCCCCAATAAAATGTTTCATAAAAAACAAGAATAGGTATTAAAATGTTAAAAATGTGCTTCACACAATGGATGGCTGTATGAACTATAATAAGAGTTTATGAGGCCCCACTAAAATGATTTAAAAAAATGTAAAATCTATCAGGGGGTATGGGTGGGGTATGGAGGGGAGAAACTGATACCAAGGGCACAATAGAAAGTAAATGATTAGACAGAATGAGGGTAACGTATGTACAAATATGTCTGATTCAATTGATGTACGTATGGATTGTGATGAAAGTTCCATGAGCACCCAATAGAGTGATTTTTTTTAAATCTATATTTGTATTTTATGTGTAACAGTAGCATTTAGTTGAAGTCAAAGGGAATGGACATGTTTTAATAAGTTATGATTTGTAATAAAAAATTTGCTCTGGGTAGACATAATGGTGAGTGGGAAAAGAAAACATTTTCTGAAGTTTAAAATTCTTTTAGGTTTGAATCTTCAGGGTATTAATGCAGAAAGGTTCTTGAGGGAGACAGAGAAAGTAATGTTTACTTTTATTCCTGACATATATTCTGTGAAGACTTGTGTGGGCATGAGGATGGGGGATGGGGCATCTGAATGAGATAAATAAAATGCACACACACATACATATTTAAATATCTTGAATAGATTCCAACTCATACCGATCCTATAGGAAAGGATAGCACTGCCTCATGATTTCTAATATTTTAATCATACAAATGCAGTCTAACATTTTATTTACATATATATGAGAGTTATTTATTCTGCAATATTTGATCATATAGTTGTATAGAATTGGCAACCCCCAAGTCCCTTAGTCTGTGCACAGGCTGAGAGCTCCTACAGTTTTGAGCCTACAAATTGTAGATTAGGTGTTGGGTAGAATGAAGAGGAAGATAATTCGGACTGTGCATTTATTTATAGTCTGAAAACTGAATATACACTTAGGGAAACGCCTTTTGGGTTCTAAATGCTTTCAAATGATTGGATTATGCTGGGTTGGTTTTTGCCACATTTTGCTAATTAGAGCAACTATTTCACCAACATTTGCATTCGCCACAGAGCTCTAAACTGCTGAACTACCAGGACTTCTTAGAAATTAACACCAACTAAAATGCCAAAGAAGAAAATTATGTTCTTACTTTACAAGGGAACAAACCACAATGCTATATTTTCCATAGAAGTGTAAGTAGCCAGCCCCCAAATACCAGCACCCTTAATCCTAAATATGAATTTCCAAGCAATTGATGCCAGTGAGTTTGTTTGTTTGCTTGTTTAGAGAAGATAAGAAAGCCTTTTCTGAAAAAAAAACAAGTTGCAATCCATTTATGTTAATTTTGAGGTAAATCAAAATAAGCATGTGAAAGATGAGACTGCTCCCATACAGATTTCCAGTCTGCGAAGCTCAAGAGAGCCTTCTCTCTTGCTTTCTAGGTTTCCTGTGCATCCGAATTGACTCAAAGGCAGTCAACTAGGGAGTCTGTCTTTTCACACTTAGTACTTCAGCGATGATTTATTTTAAATTTGCTCAATATGTCACGGAGCCTCTGTGCACAATACCCCGCTGCTGCTCATGAAGACATTTTACATATTCTTTGCCACACACCCAAAGAAAGAGCAATAGCATTATAGCAAAATTGTAGGGCAAAATAGGTGAAAAAGAATACACCTTTCTAATACATTTTTTTCCCTGAATTCTGATTTTCAAACAAATCTCCATGCATAGCACAATGGACAACAAAATGAAAATATTTGGTACTCAGCTGCTTCTGCCCACCTGAAGCCTCTTCTACTACAACTTAAATAAATGTACACTGGAACTGCACAAGAAAAAGACTGAAAATTATAGTGATGTCTTAAATGTTTAGATTTTAAGTATTATTAGAAAATAATTGTGATTTCTTAATTATATGGTTTATATATTTTAAAGAATGCTAGTAACCCTTTCTACAAATATCTGAATGGCAGATTAGTTCTTTGTTGTCTATCTTAATAGAGTTCTAATGTAATTACAGGTTTTACAATGTATCAGGAAAATAACTTTGAAAATAACTTTGAAAATAATTCATTATATAATGTGTGCTAATAAAATTTGCTCCATGAATGCCTATCAGTTGTTATCAGAATTTAAATATGAATACAAATATAAAAATCACATGTCTTTATAAAGTTCACATTTGCAGATGTGGATATCATAGTTTGTATTGTGTGTCACATATCTTTTCATTTACATAATTTATACTGTGGATATTTAATAAGCGACATGTTTTGAGAAGTATTCTCAATGTAACTTACTACACTTTGATTGGTTCATTAAAGAATCAGAATAGTAAATGGAATTAGTAATCAAATTAAGTCTTTAGAAGAGTAAACAAATTTATGGTAATCACATAGCAGGTAAACTCAAGCTAGAATATCTAGGAAATTTAGTTTTAATGGAAAGAAAAATTGAGTTCCTACGGTGACTTTTTTATTTACGCTTAACATTTTTTAGATATGTAACCTTGGTGGCTTAAGTTTATTGGTGGCATCTATGTTGTTTAGCTTCAATCTTTGATCAACTACTTTGTCTAAGAGACTAATACTTTTACTTTCCCTTCCAAATCTTTGTGACCTAGTAAAAACATATTAAAATACCATCAGTTTCCTTCACCTTCTCCTTCCTTCTCTTGCATGTAAGGGGAAATTCAACCTCTTGGGCTTGACTGTCCTTATTATCATCCATGGGGATCATGTCTACAACAGAACAAAAACTTTGCCTGATCCTGTGTCATGTGTATGAATATTGGTGTTTTTGCATCAACTATTATGATCACTGTGTATTTTGAGTGCTTTCATAAGGGACTCCTCTTTCTGTTGTATATTAAACTATGTTCGGCTGTTATGTGTAGTTTTTTGTTTTTGTTTTGTTTTGTTTGTTTGTGTTTTTGTGCCATCACTGCCCTAGTGGGAGTAGGAAGTCCTGCCTTGCTCCCAGAGAGCTGCTGCTGGATTCAGACCACCAACCCTGTGAGTCACAGTCGCACATACAACCACTAGGCCACCAGGGTTCAGTCAACTGTAGCTTTTCTAATGGCTACTTTTCAGAAGTGAAAAGCTAGACATGTCTTCCTAATATTTTTTAGTCTTAAAATGTACTCAAATCTGTACACATTTGCATGACAAATTAATTGAAATATATCTATATTTATGTCCAAAAAAGGTGATCAACAGTGTGTAAATTAAGTCCTTTTATTAATATCACACACAAGTGACCCTTATTTGCTCAGAATAATTCAGAAATAGAGCAGTATATTGATAGGGAATTACCAGACATGCAAACCAGATTCATAAAAGGATGATTAGTATCACTGTTGATGTTAGATGTATAGTCCCAGAAAGCAGTAAATGCCACGATTATGGTGACCTGTGTTTTCATTCAATATGCAAAGACAGTTGGGCATGTAGATAAAGCAAGTTATGGATAGCACTGTATGGGCAAAAATTCCAGAATATTTATTTTTGGTCATGTGGAACCTGAACATTATGAATGATGTACTTACTGGGGAAAAACAAGGGGTGTGGGTAATACCGTATCATTTAATATGAGGAAAAACTCATGCCAGGGTTACATAGCTTCATCATAATTATTTGATCTTTATGCTGAGCACATAATTAAGTAATCTGAATTTTATATAAGATAAATAGAAATCAAGCTGGGAAGAAGATTCACTAACCTGTGCTATGCAGATTACCTACAGTGCTTTCTCAAAGAAAAGAGAACTTGAAGCACTTCAAGAGTATCAAAGATGACAACATTCAGTGTGAGCTCAAATGTGACAAGGGTCGTGATGAGGATGCAGGCCGGGGCAGTGCTTTCTTCTGAATTGTGGAGGACCTCATGAGGAGGTGCTCTGTAAACAGCGTTCTGAAGATGACAACTTGGTGGGTCTTTGTTGAAGAGTCATGGTCTTTTCTTGGAGTAGAGTGAGTGGGGTGGTTTTTTTTTGGTGTCATTCAGTAATTTCCAGCCCATAGTGCACGACCTCTGCACATCAGAATGAAGCAGTGCACATTCCTGCACCATCTTTATGATTGTTTTCATGCCTGCTCCCATTGTGGGAGCTATGGTGCCACTCCATCTCCTCAGAGGACTTCCTCTTTTTCTCTGTTCCTCCACTTTACCAAGCTGATTTTCCTTCATCATGGACTGACTGATCTCTGCTGTCATTTTGTCCAAAGTATGTAAGTTGAAGTCCTACTCTCTTCCCCTCTAAGGAACTATGACTGTACTTCTCAGATAGATCTGTCCTTATAGCAGTCCATGGTACTCTCAGTATCCTTCTCCAGCACCACAGTTCAAATGCATGGGTGCTTCTCTGTCTTCCATATTCAATGTCGAACTTTCACATTCATCGAGACAATGTATTGAGCACTGACTGGAGGCTGGTGCACCTGCCGTTACCCTCAAAGTAGCAACCTTGCTTGTCAATACTCTAAAAAGGTCTCATTCAGCAAGATTCATCAAGAGCATTGATTGTAAATCCAAGCAAGACACAATTCTTGATAACATCAAACTATTCTCCATTTATCCATATGTCAAATATTGGTCTAGTTGTGAGTGTTTTGGCCTTCTTTATATATTGAGTCATAATCTATAATGAAGGTTGCAAATCCTGATCCTTATAACAAATGTTTCAAGTTCTGTCTGCAAGTAAGGTTGTGTCATCTACGTATTGCAGGGTACTAGTTAATATGACTTCCTCAAATCCTGAGGCCACAATCTTCCTTATATAAGTCAGCTTTCTCAGTGCACATATTGAACAAACATGGAGAGATTTAAACCATATACTATCCACATTTTCTCTTTCTGCAATTAATTACCCCTTGATGCATGTATAAGATCCTCAGGAGTACAATAAAATTTTCTGGAATGCCCATTCTTCTCAGGGACCATACTACTTTATGGTCCACACAGTCAAAGTCTTAGCATAATCAATAAGACACAAGTGAACATATTTCTGTTATCCTCAAAGAACTGTTAGAAGGATTTAAGAAAAATAAGTGAATGGGGTTTGGGAGGTGTGCATTGATTGACAAAATAAATGATCAAGAATATCTTCAGAATTTGGTGCCAAACAATGTGGAATGTCAGAGACTGATCAATGAAAGAATGCTGGTGTAAAAATTTTGAAGAAGTAACACCTGAATGAAGTAGGGTAAGACGGGTGAATAAAAAGAGTAGATTTGAAACACAAAAACTAGGCCTCAACTCACTGAATTATTGACAGGTGATGCATATGAGTGTGTAAAACCAGCTTTTCTCTTTCTACACTCTTAACTATATCAAACGCTGATCCAAATACTTTTCTGATATTTCATTCAGTTCTTATTTTCACCCCCAAATATTTTATTCATTTTAAAATATTTTCTTGATATACTTTTTACTTCAAGATCATAAAATTTATGAAAGCAGGATTATTTTCTAGCTTATTCAAAGAACTGAATGCATGAGGCCCATTCTAAAACATTTATTGAAAGAATTGTTAATCTTTTTCACAATCTATCCTTGGTTCTGACAGGAAAGGCATTTATAATTGCAGAAGCTGTTATGAAAGAAGTACAATGGTTACACTTTATTGAGTGCAGGCACAGTTCTTTGTGTGTTTACATGTAGTGAAGATCTTTAAACTAAAGAACAATGATGGAGGCTATGCAATTGAATGTTCAGGTTTTACAAATGGAATGATGTACAGAAATTCTAAGTGCCAGGCATAAGTTTTATGGAGAGAGATAAGCTGGCTATACAATTTGATAATGTCACATAGAAAATGGTGATAGAAATATCTCAATAGAAAATTGTGAGAATGGTGATGTTGATGCAACTCTACCATTTACAAGTTTTGCTCATGGCCATTGTTGTGTTATAGCAGGGTTTGCTTTTACATAAGAAGGAAAGAGATGCATGACCATGTGGAATAATGGTAAAGTGTAGAGCTATCTATTTTACAAGCAAACCAGTTATTGTTGCTTCTGCAAATAACAAAGGCAAAAAGAAGTCAAATAAGACTGCAGTGTGAGTAAACTTAATTTGGAATTAAAACTTTGTAAGCCAAAAATTTCATGACAGTCATTGAATCCATCGCATATTTCTTTCAGATGAGGAAATTAGGAAATCATTTCAGTTTAATTGGATAGGATTTGGTCTGTGAATTATACACCAATCATCCATCTCTATTGTATAACCCAAACATTTATCTTTGTGGGGATCTGATTTTTGAATTTTTTTCACAAGTAAATGAAAATACACCTGATTTTTTATATTCTATTTTTTGAGAGTTAAAATGTGCATAAAATTACTTGAGTATTTGACTGAGTCCCAGTGGCATAGTGGTTGGGTGCAGGATTGGCTTGGCTGTTCAAAGCCAGCAGCAGCTCTCCAGCAGCAAGGTTGGGCCTCCCACGGGCACCAGAGGACAGTAATGCCTAAAAACAGCAACAAAAATTTACTTGAGTGTTATGATTAAATACTTAGATTATTATTCCATGTATTAGGATGTTTGTTAATATTTCAATAAAATATATATTAAATTAAATTCTTAAAAAACAGTAGAAAACCATTAAATGTGAACCTACTATCAAGAAAACATGATTTACCAATTACAGCAAAAGGATACACAGGAAAATAAAACTTACTTCAGTCTTCATGTTCAATAGTTACCAGGATGAAAAACTTTCTCATTTACATAATAAGTATTGTACATTCACTATAGGGCATACGTACATTCATTTTTAAAGATAAAATGCTCTCTGTGAGCAAAATATCTCTTTAAATGGACATGTCACACTATTATTTGGTATGACATGAATGACTACATCCTTAACTGGTAATATAAATTCCTGACACAAATATAGTACTATGATGCTGTATAATGTTGACATTTATAGCCACTTTTATAGACTTCATCTCAAATCCTTGAGTGGCTGCAAAGTGTATTGTATATCTATTTTAAAGTTCCTGTGTGTGCACAAGCACAGCAACCATTGCGTGATGAATAGTGCTGTAGGCTTCACTGGTCCTTTGCTGTAGACTGTTTTATAGCCAATGGAGATAAACACTAGAATCAATACTTACCTGCCAGTGGAATTGATGGATATAAGCTTGTAGTATTCCAAAATGGCAATCCCAACCAAAGGTCTATATAATTAGACTGATGTTAAATGCTGTTTATGTACATTTTTGAAAATCGTTGGACACATTACAATCAAAATCACTAGAGGGTTTAGATAAGTGTCATTTCATTTATCCAGTATTGCAGGGAAATGAGGTATTACAATTTAGAAAATTGTCAAAATAATATATATACCTATAATGAGTTATGCCTATAAGGAGTTATTCATCACCTCAAATTGTAAAGCACATTCATTTTAACTGAATGAGAGAAATGTTCCTAAATGCCTTAAGCATGTTGTTTGATTGTAGCAAATAAATAATTCTAGAAGTATTTTAAACTCCTATTGAGGAGGGAGTACCATTTAAGGAATTATAAATAAATATATAATGGTTTTTCAAATAACAGCTGGCAAGACACCTCGTCTTGATAAGACACCTCATATATGAGTGGCAGGTTGTGTCTCCCTCAGCTGCTTACCAAATTTCGGTAGTTCTAACTCTCAGCAGTGCCATCAAAGCAAGGCCTGACAGCACCCTCTTTAAGATTGCCACCGTGGAAACCGCACGGAGCAAAGTTGTACCCTGTCACACTTATGGGCTTCATACGTCCTCACTTGATAGCGATGGATTTGGTTTCTTGAAATGGGAGAAAAATTTTAAGTTCTTTTCATATATTAATCAATATTATTAAAATGCTATCAATTAACTACTATTATGACTCCGATTCTACAACCTAGAGTTAAAGCAGGCATGCGAGCTGGCATGCTCATGGTCATATACATTGTAAATGACAGGCACATTTTATGAAGGATCATGAAGGCATGTACCCAAGCTGATTGCTGTGCGATCCATTCTGACACGCGGTGACCCATGTGTCTCAGAGCAAAAGGGTGCTTGATAGGGGCCTCAATGACCAATGTTTTGGAAGCGCATCACCACCGCATTCTTTTGAGCTACCTCTGGATGAGCTTGATTCTTCAATATCGAGGTGTGCAGAATGGAGCTCCTCTTTGCCTACACTCCCTTAGACAGGGTACAGAATTGGGGCTTGTAGAAAGAAGCTGGAGTTTTTTCCTGCCTTTTACTCTTTATGCCTACTTACATCTCAGAATGTTAACTAAAATGTCTTATGGTTGGCTGATTCTGATATTAAAGTTGTACCCAAAATTAAGGCTTTTAGAATTTACTCTTGAGGGTATACTATGAATATGAAAGAAATTATATTTAGTTTATTAACACAATCCATCCTTTGCAATGTGAACATGAACCAGAGAAGCAGTGTTAGCCAAGCTTAACTGAGAGAGAGCCTTGAAATAACTTTTTAAATCCTGTTCAATTTCTCTGAGTGAAAAAATGCAAACACATTCTCACACACGATCCGATGTTATCGTTGTCTTTTGTAGATGGAATTAGGTAGTGTGTACTTGATCCCACTAACGGTGACCCCTCCCCTGACAGTATATTAAAATGCTAGATTACTGAAACGCTTATGAAGGCCAAACATGGCAGTGGGACAAGAGAGCAAAAAAGAAATCGAGGAGAGAAGCAAGAGGTAAAGGGCATGTAGAGAGGTCTAAATACAGGCACGGACACATGCTGTGATATAGCCCACATCCCTCTTTTTTGATGGATCACTAAGAAAAGTGGTTTTGAACATGCTCTCTCATCAGTTTTGCCTAGAATTTCCATTTAAAAAATTAATAGATTCCCTCAGAAGGACACTTGAAATTGCATTATATGATCATATAAAATATAAATATAAGTTAAGACAAAGGATTGCAATGAGGGTTGTTTAAAAAGGTCAATAGTTCTTCTTCTTTTTTTATTGTTTTTGGGCATCACTGCTTTCCAGTGGTGGGAGTAGGAGGCCCAGTCCCACTGCTGGAATTGAACCTCCATCCCCGTGGGTCGCAGTCCCGCGCACAACCACTACACCACTGGGGCTCAGCCCTAGTTCTTCTTTTTTATCATGTTTTATTTGGGCATAATTAAAACCCAAATTCAATGCCATTGATTAAGAGTAAAGCTGCAGCTTATGGCCAAAAAGTTTTCAAACAAGTCACATAAATACTCATCAATTTTAAGCCCTGATCTTGAAGGCTGCATAATGAACTGCTCTTTGCTGCTGCTTTATGAACAATTATTTGTATTAAAATTGAATTGTATTTGCTCTCTGATAAAAAGATTCAGCAGGTCTTTTTCATCCTATTTTAGATTTATAGAATGTATTTTGTCATCAAAAAAATTAAATTGAGTTCATAAATATATATTATTAGATGTTATGTAAGACCCTGTTTTGTGTTATGTGTTTTTAATTGGAAAATTTCTGTGAGGAAATAAGTATGGTTACCAAGAATCAATTGAGTTAAATGGCATGCTTTGGTTCATTCCTTGCCAGACCCCAAGCACCACGCTGACTGGATGTATTTCTTTGTCTTTATATTGCCTATAAAATAAATATGAGGATGACACATCTGCCGAATTTTCTCATGGATGAGCAAATGAAGCCAGTGTTTCATATCTGATCAATATGCTTATTACTCCCTGAATATTACCTTTGGAAGTCATTAATATGAAAGTGGTGTAAACTACCTTTTGTTTGTGTTTTTTCTTTCTTATGTGCATTGGATTTTATAGTTTTAATAATGTTTCTGAGCCATAATCACATATTTTCACTTTTAGTTCATTTGATAAATGGCATCTGTGATACATTAGGATCCAAAGTATGCAAAGTGTTTGCTTTTATCTAGAAATATTCTCTAATAGCTGTGCTGTAAACAAGAGAGAAAACAGTTGCAGGTATTTTCTAAATTAATGCTTCTGTTTTTGATAATGTTATAAAATATGAACATTACTTATTGAATACTTGAACAATAAAACAGAATGGGATATGTGAAGACATATAGTCAACTGAAGGTATTTAAGGTTTAAGAGTTATTACTAAATTGCTAATATCCTTGAGATGTTATGTTGCATGAGACTACGTATAAGGATAATTTATCCCATGTTATGACTCTGCCCCTTAAATGATCAGAACTTTCCACTCTGTGAGGCGAAAGGTTTAGTCTGATGTTGGCACTTATGCCAGGTGGCCAGGATAAATGAATAAAATGAATAAAATCTCATTGCCACAATGAGCTTATGATCATCTGTAGTCGTCAGTATAACCTTAAATGTTAGGTTGCTGAAGATGTATGAAAATATTGATGTCTGGTTGACTCCTCTGTTTTTGGGACTCTTCAATAAGGAGCATTGCATTGTCTATAGATGGTGTTGGGGTCTCTGCTCCACAATATGTTTTATTGTTTGTTTCATTGTTGCTATGATGTGCACTAGTTGAATCATCCAACCATGTTGCTTGTTCACCCATTTTGTCTTCACCGATCATTCTGGAAAGGGGAGCATCACAGAAGGTCAGGTTGTCAGAGCAAAATGTTCTTTCATTGAAGGAAGGCTTGGTCAGAAGCCCAAAGTTCATCCATTACCTCAATGTATTGCCATATGCATAAATATATGGACATGGGCTAATCCCTCTATTTTTATGAATTAATATATGTACATATGTATACAACTATGTATAGACCTTTATCCATAGCTTTGCTTCCTAGAACTTTCCTCTTTTTTCTTTTATCTTCCTCTGATCTGACCCTTTACTTACCCTTCTGTCTCTTGGTAATTCCTCTCATCTAGATTAATGTTGATCCAATACCCTCAGGATATCCACATTCTCCTCATTGTTGATTTTAATTCCCTGGCTGTTCCCCTGTATATGGCATTGTTTGATCACCCTCCTGTCCCCTGCCTCCTCCTCACCCCAGGTCACCCAGGAACAGCAGTTCTCATCCTGTGGGTCACAACCCCTTTAGGTGTCAAATAACCTTTTCACAGGGGTCACCCAATTCATAATAGTATCAAAATTAGTCATGAAGTAGCCATGAAAACAATTTTCGGTGGGAGGGGTCACCACCACATGGGGAACTGTATTACAGGGTGGAGACATAGGAAGGTTGAGACCATGACTCTAGAACCATTGGTTTCGTTACTTTCTCCTGGGGCTTGCTTCTGATGCCTATGTTATATAAGTAGGCAAACAAACAATAACGTAGACAAATGAAAAAGAAATGATTGAATAAAAAGGGAAAACGAAACCAAAATGGATAACTAGCAAAAAATAAAACAAAGCATACAAGCATACGTAGTCCTAGGCCTGTGCAATGACTTTTAAGGCCATTCGCCCTCAGTTCCAGGGGAGTTGTCATTCTGAAGTCTATTGTAGAGGGTTCCTCAGGGGTTTTGTCACTTGCATTTGCTCCCATTGCTGATCTGAATGTTCCCTTCCTGGCTTGTCCAGCTGGGAGGTTCAGACTGGACTCACTTCCTGCTGTGTTACTCCGTTTTGTCCTCTCTTGCAGTATGGTCCAGCAAGAGGGCATCATAATGTGAGCTGTTGTCAGCCGTATAGTCCTCTCTGAGGCTTTGCTTTCTGTTTAAACCCTTGGCATTGGCTCCTGGTTTTCCCCTCCCTCCCTCCCTCTTTAACCCTTGACAATTTATCAATTATTATTATTTCATCATATCTTACACTGTCTGATGTCTCCCTTCACCCACTTCCCCATTGTCCATCTCCCAGGGAAGAGACTTTAAGCAGATTATTATAATCAGTTCCTCCTCTCTACTCCACCTTCCATCCTCCCTCCTGGTATTGCCACTCTCACCACTGGTCCTGAAAAGTTCATCTGCCCAGTATTCCCTGTGTTTCCAGCACCTATTTGTACCTGTGTACATTTTCTGTTCTAGCCGAATTTGTAAGGTAGATTTGGGATCATGATCTTGGGAAGGAGGAAGAATTCCAGAATTAGAGGAAACTTGTATGCTTCATCATTGATACACTGCACCCTAACTGGTTTATCTCCTCCCTCTGACCCCTCTGTAAGGGGAAGTCCATTACATACAGATGGACTTTGGGTCCCCATCCTCTACTCTCCCGCATTTGCAATAATAAATTTTTTAGTTCTTTGATGCCTGATAACTAATCCCTTCATTACCTCTGCGTTACACAGACTGATGTGCTTCTTTTCAGCAATTTGCTTTTGTTACTTTATATTGAAAAAGCAAGTATTATTGGGCTGAGTCCCGGTGGCGTAAGCAGTTGAGTGCAATGCGGGCTTGGCAGTTCATATTCAGTGGCAGCTCTCAGGAGCAGTGCTGTGCACCTCCCACGACCACCAGAGGGCAGTGATGCCCCTCCCCCCCTCCCCCCAACAAAAGAAAAACAAGTATTATTGAGAGTGTTTCTCTAAAATTTTATCTTTTCTTTTATTTGTCTTTTAATGACCTTTTTCTGCGTTCAAGAAGGATATTCCCTTTGTGATCCTACACCTTGTGAGGCTTTCAATTATTAGTGTTTCATGCATAAAACTATCTTTTCAGGGATCATTTCTAAAGTTTATTAGTGTTCCATGCATTATATCTGTTCTTGATATGATCTCTATATTAAAGATACTTTCTAAGTTCAGGATAAATATATAATAAGTCTATTTTGCTATATTTCATCTTCAGAAAATACCCAATGGAGGATCCCACATTAAGTTTCTGAAAGTTATCCAGTGTTTCCTTTATTTCTCCTTCATCTTGTTCTCTCCTTGCTAACACATAACAAAGATAATAACTGAAATTCATTTCAATTTTCAACTATTTTAATGAGTACACATCCAAACACAAATACATAAAAAGTATTATATTGAAATACACTCCATTACTTTGAATAAATGCCAGTTGTTAGAGGTTACACCATGAAATGTTTAGCATGTTAATATGTTCAAATGTTTTATAAAACCTTTGTTTGCTTTTATATTCATTTCAACAAGAAAGAATTTTGGTTTCCACCTCTCTCAGCAATTCTTGGTATGGCTAGTCATTTTATTCTAAAACACTTTAATGGATGTACATTGGTAGCTCATTGTAGTTTTAATTTGCATATTTATAAAGCTAATGATTTTGAGGACATAGCCTTGAGAGCTGAGAGCAATGATAACTTGAAGCACTTGCTGTTGAAAATCAAGGATTATAATCTTCTATTTGGATTACAACTTATTGGAAAGAAGACCAAAATCCTCACAACTGGATCAATAGTTAACATCTTGATCAATGGGGAAAAGGCTGAAGTTGTTGCAGAATTTTTCTTTCTTGGATCTCCCGTAAATCTCCTGGAAGCAGCAGTCAAGTGATCAAAAGATAAATCATATTCGGTAAATCTGCTGTATAAGGGTTCTTCCAAATATTGAACTTTTTTAAGGCTTAGGTTTGACTGACCCATGCCATAGTATTCTTCATTAAATCATATACTTGTGAAAGTATAAGGAAAACTGTAAAAGAATCAATGGGCTTAAATTGTGGTGCTGGTGAAAAATATTGAAAGTACCACGGACTGCTAAAAAGGCAAACATCTACTTTAGAAATAGTAAGGACAGGGTTCTCCTTTGACATAAGAATGGTGAGACATCATTTTACATATTTTTAATATCTTGTCAGAAGAGAGCAGTCCCTAGACAAGTATGTCAGATTTGGTAAAGTGGAAGGGAAGCAAAAAAGAGAAAGGTGCTCTAGGAGATGGATTGACACAGTGGCTTCATTGATGGCATCTGGCACGGGAAGAATCGTGGAGATGACACAGGACTGAGCTGTTTTCCACTCTGTTGTGTATTGGGTAGCTGTGGGGTGATTCAATGGCATATAATAATAGCAGCAACCACAATGATGTTGATTATGAAGACTCATAAAAACATGCCATATGTAGATGATACAATTTTACTTGCTGAAACCTCCATTGATCAAAGTCAAAGATTATAGCATTCAATGTGGATTGCACCTTATCACAAGAAAACAAAAATTCTCACAACTGAACCTGTACAGCATCATGCAAAAATTTTTTAAATGGAATTTTTCAAAAATTTCATTTTACCTAGATCTATAAACACCACCCATAGACACAGCAGTCAAGAAAACAAGTAACAGATTGCACTGGATAAATCTGCTGGAAAAACCTCGTTAAAGTGTCCAAAAATAACAATGTCATGTTGAAGCCTAGATTATAGTCATGTGTAGAGTAGGGTAAGTGTACTGCTTCATTTTTCTGCAGGCTGATAACCACTTTTTCCAGAACCATTTGTTAAACGGGGCATTTGCTTCCCACTTGATATTTTTGGGGTCCTTATCAATGATCAATTGTCTCTATGAGACTGATTTTATTTCTGGATTTTCTGTTCTTATCCATTGTCCTGAGTATTTCTTATTATACTAGTAGCATGCTGTTTTGAAAACAGTGATTATATAATAAGTTTTAAAATCTTGTAATGCATGCCTGCCCACCTTTTTATCCTTCTTGAGAAGTTCTCTGACAATTCTGGGCTTCTTCCCTTTCCATATGAAGTTGGTAATCACTTTTTATATATCTTTGGAAAAATATACTGGTATTTGTATCAGTATTATACTGAACTTGTATATTGTTTGGGGTAATATTGACTATTTGGGTAACATCTTTATAATATTGAGTCTTTGGAGTGAAGAGCAAGAGATATTTTTTCATTTGTGTATGTTATTTTGTTTTCTCTTAACAACGTTCTGCAGTTCTCCTTGTACACGTATTTTGTTCCTTCATTAGCAGTGTTTCTAGATATTTATAAATATTTCACTTTCAGTTTGGCTATTGTGAAGGGCACTACATTCTTGATCTCTTTTTTTTGTAATCTCATCAATTGTATATAACAATTCAATTGATGTCAGCTTCTTGATCTTATATCCTGCCATTGTTCCATAGTCCTCTTTGATTTTTAGTATCTCTATTTTGAAGTCTATGAGTCCACATTATATGATACCATGCCACCTGCAAATAATAATTTCAGTTCTTCTCTCCTTATATGTGTACTTTTGATTCTGGTGCCTAGATATGACATCCAGGATATTGAATACAAGTGGAGAAAAGGGGCATCCTTGTCTGGTCTTCTTTTTCAATGGCAATGTTTTAGTCATTTCTCCATTGATTGAACAGTTGGATGTTGGTTTTTCATATATAGCAAGAATTATATTGGGGTAATTACTTTCAAATCCTATCTTCTTGAGTATCTTTATTAGGAATGGGTTTTGAATGTTATCAAATAGTTGTTTTGTGTATTTTGATATCATGTGGGACTTATCTTTTTCTTTCAATGTGATAAATGATGTTAATAAATTTTCATATGTTAAAACATCCCTGCATTCCTGGTATGAACCACTTGGTAATGATGGGTTATTTATTTTATATACATTTGAATTCTATTGGCCAAGATTTTGTAATGGTTTTTCATCTAATGAATACAGAATCCAGTTGCGCTAGTACAACACTGATACAAAAACCTGGCATGTATATTGAATATGTTTGGGAGTTTACCATCTTTTACTATGATCTGATAGAGCTTGTAGAAAATTGGTGTCAGCTCTTCCCTCAATGCTTAATAGAATTCTTTCTGTAAAGCCATCTGGGCCAAGACTTTTCTTATTTGGTAGTTCTTGGATAACCTTATCAATTTCTTTTTTGTGATGGGTATGTTCAAGTTCTTGATGGTTATATGACATAGTCTGTGGAGGCTCTGTTTTTCCAAGTATTTGTTCATGTTTTACAATTATTGTATTCATTGAAGTTCACTCCTTTGTAGTACCATGTAATTAGTCTTTTAATTTCAGTAGGGTCCATTGAAATTTCTCATTTCTAATATAATGTTTCTCTTGTTCTTTAATGTTTCCTCCCCCCACTACCATGATCTTTGAGGTCATGGATATGATTCTCTGCTTCTTTCAGTCTTTTCCTTTAACTATTGAAATTCCCTTTGGAAAATGCTTTTTTTTTGGGGGGGGGGAGAGGGCATCACTGCCCTCTGATGGTCGTGGGAGCTACCCAGCACTGCTCCTGAGAGCCACCGCTAGATTTGAACCACCAAGCCTGCAGTCAACCACTTACGCCACCAGGGCTCAGCCCTGAAAAATGGTTTTTATCCTCTTTATTTTTTCATCCTTCTTTGTCAATTCCTTCATGTCCTGAATGACTTTAAACAGCATTATGAAGATTTCTTCTGGTTTGTGATTGGAAATCTGCTTCTTCTATATACTCCTATAAGTTCAAATATTTTCAAACATTATGATTTATATTTCTTGCTTTCTTGTAGAGACTGTTGATGTGGGTAATAGTTTATTTGTGAGATATTTTGGTGTTGGAAACAGTGCTTGTTATGTATGATACACGTGGTCCCTTGTTCCATGTAAGCTGCATTGTAATGTAGATTGGGGTAGTCAAGGACTGGAGCAGTGGGGCAGACTGCTGCCACAAGATGTACTGGATTCATGATTGGCTGAGGGTGCGCTGGTCAGCACTGGGCTCAGGATTCACAAGTGACACTAACTGAAGGGTGGGATTTGTAGTAATTGTGAGTTCCACGTGAGAGCAGTGGCGTGGGAAGAATGGGCTGTGTTGGCCAGACCCATGGGCTGACCACTTTCAATAGGCAAATCAGGAAGTAGGGGGTTGAGTAAGGGGTCGGCGGTGTTGGAATCAGAGCCCACCACAGCTGTGGATCTCTGGAGAACAGTAGTGGGCATCAGCAGCATGGGTGGCAGTATGTGAGCCGTGGTGGGTGGACAAGGCCTGCAAACTCTGAGTTGTGGACTGGACAGGACCTGCTGATAGGGAAACATGACCATGAAGCGTAGGGGATGGGGCTGTAATAGACGGGGGTCTACAAATCATGGACTACAGAAACTGCAAATTATGGATTTTAGCTAGGGAGTCCTGTGGGTTGTGAGCAGCACAGGGGAGGATGGGTAGGCCATGATCCTTAGCAGACTGACCCCGCGAGCTGCACAAGATGGGGCCTGTAAGCTCCAGCAACAGCATCTACATCTTGTCACGGGAATGAGGTAGGGGAGAAGCAGCTGCTGTTATAGCATTAGTGGTGAACCCTGGCAGGTGGACACTGGCTATGAGCTGCAGAGGATTATCATTGGCAGTTAGTGGTGGTGGGCGGTGCAGGCTGATGTGCCTGGGCCCCAGGCCACATGCTGTAGCTTCTCAGTAGCATGTACAGTGTGTACAGAAGATCCCCGCTTTGGGGGGGGAGGTGACAGCCTACATGCCAAACCAAAGTCCTGGGGTGCCACAGGGCCCACTTGCACTTCTCAGATCTCCCTCACAGCCCCTCTCTCCCAGAAAGCAACAGTATCCCACAAAGCTTCCAATGTGGTTCCTTTACCTTGCCGCCATCTTCCCAGAACTTGCTTTTTACTTTTTTATTCTATCTAGGGCTTTATTGACCTTAATATTTTTGTCACCTATCTTTTTCAGTTTTGTTCTGTAACATTTGCAGAAAACATTTTTAATACCTTGAGCCTTGGTTTCCTGATTCGTTAGGTGAAATTAGAGCAGCATTTAGTAAATTATGTGGAGATTCTATGCATTCTACACAATTGCCTGTGAATTTTGAGGGTTTTTCCATCCAGCTGGTAGAAACCAGATCTTTATAAATCATACATGCATCCACACATAATTTAAGAAAAATTTCTATTGTGTTACAGTTCATATATGCTCAACTCTGTTCCAGACTTTCATTCCAGTGCCTAAAAATAAATAAATAAAGGAAGCTAGGGATGGATCAGTTCATAAGATGATAGTGACTGTTCAGTGGGGACTGTGCGGGGGTAATCTTGGTAGAAGCACTTAACAGGACATAGGGTATCCAGAGACACTTTTGATGATGAAATTTTAGTTAACTTAACAATTGCATCCATGCAAAAGTGTCAGAAAGTTATGCCCCAAACGACCTCCCCCACCACATCCCCCAACACAGCAATGCATGTAACCATTCATGGAGAACAGCAAGGTCTTTTGTAGGGTACATTTGGGGGATAAGCTGATTCCACCCAGGGCTGCCATTATCTTGCCCTTATAGACATCTACATTGAAACCATTGAAAGATAAGGCAGTGTGAGGCCGTTTAGGAGGCCAAGCTCCTGTTTTAACATGGCGGAAATTGAAGAGCTCAGACCTGTTTTTCAAAAATAACTCAAACTGCATTCTGACTTATGGCATGTGTCCTTACAGGATGCAGTAGAACTTCCTCAGTGGGGTTCTGAAGCTTTAACTCTGTACCTGCGCAGACAGCCTCGTCATTCCCCCTCGGCACGGTGGATGATTTCAAACAGATGCCTTTTTGGTTTGCAAACTCCTAACCCACTACACTACCAGGGCTCCTCTCAGTCTTTTGACTACCACTACCACCTTCAGAATTATATAAACTAAGAGAAACTATCACTTGATATTTTTTTACTTTTGTTTAATGAAGGTGTCTATCAATTTTCTTCAGTAGTATGTTTGACTTTGAGTGTGATAGTAGACAGATGGGTAGATGACAAATAGATATGGGGCGGCTTCAAAATGTTCATGGTAAAATATAATGAAAAGATAAAGAAAACTTCCCATATATTTTTGAAATATATGCATTTCAAAATTATATATATAGTTAGTTAGGTGTTGAGCTACTGCCCTAAAGTTCAGTAATTCCAAGCTACAGTTCTTTGGTGAGCAAAAATGAGGTTGTCTGCTTCCACTAAGATTCGTAAACTAGGAAACTATAGCTACTCATTGAAAGACACCATATATATTTCTGTGTGTGAACATGTGTTATATATATAATACATGTACTATATATGATGGGTATGGTTGTTTTGATTTGCTTTGGTGTTTGCCTCATATGAAATGGCAAATTCAGTCACTGATTCTATATCTTAGATAGAAGTCAATAATTGTAATTTATTTTATATCGTCTCAATATTAACTGTCATTTCCTTTAAATTTATATATTATATCTGAATGAATGATATAAAATCCTAAAAATAATGTGTGCTTTAGATTTTCAGTAAAATATAAGGGATATATACTTATTAGATCTCACAAAACATACACTAAATCTGTGTGATTAAGCACAAAATTAATTGCAAAAATAAGAGTTCAGTATAGAAAATTTTAGCAAGGTTAGACAGTTTAGAGATGTCTTCTTGGAAAAAGGTAAGGTTGATAAGTTTTCTTCTAGTAAATTTCTTTGAAATATTTGGCAAAAAAGATTCTATTCTTGAGAATAAAGCTAAATAAATACAGTTTTCCATACAAGAGGAGATACATTTTCATCAAAGGACAATGAAGAATGGTATTTTTGGAAAAATAAGTCTAATTCAGAATTTATGAATGTCTTCTTACATATAGCACCAGATTGATCATTAATAATTTTGAAATAGTTTTGTAATAGGGTGTTGAAACTTTTGAACAAGAATAACTGCAAGGTAGTGTCAAGGGTACAAGTAAATGGAAGACCAGTAAGAAAAGAATTACATTGATCCAAGCTGAACTAATGTGTTGGTAACATGATTGGAAAGCAAAGAAAGATGGAAGACGCACTGTATAGTAGAAACAGGCAGGAGTTGATGATGGACTGACTGTGCAGGGATGCACAAAGAAATTTCAGTGATGACTGAAATTTAGATAAAAGTGCATAGTGAAACTACCAACAGAAAATGAAACACTAGGAAGACTAATTCCGGAAAAATAAAGTAACTGAATCAAGGGAAAATAGCAATAGCTTCATAAAACATTAGCCTAATGCATACAAATCATTAGGTGAATATATAGGCAGACCCGATGCAAAAGTCATCATATGGGCCACTTAGTAAATCATTGCAGCACTATTATGGAATTAAATGAGAACCGTACTTTATAAATGGAAATTATTATATGTTTAGCCAAAGTCATTGGTGGGGGCAGGATTTGAGTGGCAATGTATCCAACTTCATTGCCAGTCCCTTCTTCATGATCATTAGTAGGAAAATTCTATACCATCAATTGAAATCAAGCCTGTTGGGCAGTTATTCAACTTACAATATAAAAGAAGTAGAGCGGGATCAGCCCTGGTGGCGTAGTGGTTGTGTGCGGGACTGCAGTCCACAGGGTGGGCGGTTCAAATTCAGCAGCAGCTCTTCAGGAGCAAGGTTGGGCTTCCTACTCTCACCAGGGCAGTGATGCCCCCTCCCCTCCAAAAGCAGGGAACTTTTAAACTTTTGTAATATCTGCATCAGGGGTCCCCAAACTATGGCATGCAGGCCACATATGGCCCACCAAAGACATTTATCTGACCCTCCAGGTGTTTTTGTTACTGCTGCCTGTCCTGCTTAGCATACCACTCTTCCCCCACCTGCAGTGAATTTGTTTATAGTTTTTTTTAAAATATTCCTGACCTCCATCGATCTGAGGGACAGTGAACTGGCCTCTCACAAAGGTTGTGGACCCCTTATCTGGATTTAAGTAACAATTTTAATAACTCTGAATAATGACCAGTCTGATAACTATGCTTATCCTCAATCTTAGATGTTGGTACATAGCTCTTTTTCAGTTTTATCAATTCATCTCTTGGACATAAGAACGTTGTTTACTTTGTAGTATCACACCATTTTTTAGACTCTAAGCCGAACACACCTATGAGTACTTGAACCAACCAAAATTATGTATTGAATCATTGTTATGATTTCATTTTGTTTATTATCTAGCTACTCAATAAATCTCCTAATTGAAAGATGAACATTCTGAACCTCATAATGTTCTTTTATTCACATTTAATTGTATTTTTTGTTCAAGAATGTAGTATGCATTCTTTCCAATTCTTTTTTGTCTTGAATAAATAAAGTTAATCCTATCATAAGCTACTTTTACTTACTTCAAATGATCAAAATATGTAAATTTGTGTGGCAGTAACATGCACATGCATGCATGAAGCAATGAAATATATGACAGTGGATTGCTATTACTTACTGTGTTTCACTCTTAATAAGAAATGCTTAATTTATATGATCTCCAGTAATGCTTACTTTGGTAATCTTCATTGTCTGCCACTGGCCCAAGTTCACTCAGGTAATAACCTCTAGAACCAGATTTTAATCTTCATGAACTTCAGAATTCAAGTTTTTAACCACACTGCCACAGTGTTCTGAACGAGCATATACTGTTAATCATGTCTACCATTTATTTTAATAGAGGGAATCATATGTAGAGAGAACAGCTTAGTCTTAGTTTAGTTTTTTATCCCCAAAGGGAAGCCTCTTAAATAAAATGCACAGCATATGTCCTCTTGCCATTTTGCTGTACCTACTCTCAGACCGTTCAGACCAGGCAATGGGTCCTGTCTTTTGAATTGTCTTTTCATCCTATAAAATGCTGTGGTATCAGAGATTTAACTTTTAAATATACAAAATACAAAACAATTATGTCATCTATAATTAGAATAATTATCAACTTAGTTTATATCACAAATTTATATTAGTTTGAATCCTAAATTCAATATGTTTAAAATCTGGTAATGAATCCTACATCATGGGATACATTTTTCTACTTAAAATTCCTTTGTCCATTGTTGATACTCATTTTATATGTTTCTTAGCAGTCTCTCTTTAAAGTGCTCTTGTAGTTGATATAAAAGGACCAGAAGAGGACTTCTCATTTACCCTGTTTAGAGAAGTACAAAAGCATTTTATTGTATGTCCATCTGAGGAGTTTGACTCTATCTTAAAGTCAGCAGAAGTTGTGAATAAAAAACTGACTAGGTGGAAATGATTAGAAAATTACAGTCAGGAGAAAAGTGGTGAAAGATATTGAATGTGAATGAGGAATAACATATGGTATTCATTTTGTGTATATATTGTGGCTGCTTATTTTTCTAATATCCTCCCACATGCTTTAAGATATTTCAAAAATCTTCAAAATGTCTTGATATTTTCAGACTTTGAATCCTTACTGGTATCCTCATAGGATGCTTATGCTATTACTCTTTGAAATTAGACAGTATATGATCTTTCATCTCTCTTGTTCTCAATAGCATTGCAGTTGTAAAATCAATATTGGATGATCCAGTAGCAATATTTATTTATTACAGGATTATTCATGGTAACATTTGAACTTTTTCTTTTCACGTAGACAAAGGAACTATCTTTCAGAAGTGTATTACTGTTGCCTTTTCTCTTGGCTTTTGCTTAAACAGTGTTTTGTAACATCTGCCATATTTTAACCCTCCAAATCCCACATCTTTTCCTTCTTTTAGCAATTCCCGCTATTACTCTTTCCAATCTGTCTACGACTAACCTCTGTAAAAATATTTCCCTGAACCACACTTACAAAACATCTACTCAGTTCACAAGTGTGAAACCAAGGTATGAACTCTATATGCAGAACAAGGGCAGGCAGGTTAGACAAAAAAAAAATGGGTGGTCAGAGAAAAGAAGACAGGAAAGAGAGGATCAATTATGAAACCAAAAGAAGCTAACATATTCTTTTATTAAATTTGTACATGAGTTCATAAATATCACTTCTGCTCTATGATAATGTGCAGGAGGAAATTAGTCTTTTAAGAGAATATTTCTGAGGTATTTTGGATTTACAGGAGGATTTCAAACCAATGACTATGCATTATTGCCTTTCTTAGTTTTGTACCAAAGTTAAGAATTTTACAAATTGAGCACTATTTTTTGTAATCAAGTGAAAGAGGGGATTTCTCCCACCAAGAGGAAAGCATGTGGTTTCAGTATTCCGTCTTCCCGTAACTCCTTTGGATAGCTCTCTGCATACCTTTATTATGTCCAAACTGATGTGTTTGTGTGTGTGTGTGTTAAACTCACCCTTCCTTCAAATAATGGTGTGAACTGAGCTTTAAAGATTTAGAACCACACCCATTTTTCTTCTCCGTGCTGATTTACAAACTGTCGAACATCTTTAAACCATGTTTTTTCTGCACTGACAAACTGTTGAAACCTTTAGCTAGCAGTGGACACCGTCTCTGCAGAAACTCAGCCCCCTGCTTTACTGCTCACTCTAGGGTTCAAATTTAAATGCTCTTCAATCTTTGGGAAATTTTCCATACAAAGTTTTCATCACCAATGGTTTCACCTGACCTTAATATTTTAACAACAATCTTCCAATTTCCTTCAAGTCAGTTATAAACTTCTATACACACACACACACACATATATATTCATATATATATATTCTTACTGCTGATTGGTCAATGTTAGACTGCAAGCTGCAAGGGCAGTAGTCCAAACCTGCCAGCTTCTCCCTGGGAGAACGTTAAAGATTCTGCTGCAGGAAAGCTCTGCAGCTTGAGAAACCTTCTGTAGGCTCATAGTGAGTCAGAAGCAACGTGACTGATGGCAGGTCATCATGATTTTGGTGCCCATTTGTCAATTATGTTTGACACAAAGCAAGACACTGTTTTTTTAATTAGTTGCAACCCATGGAGATCTCATAAGAAACAGAGTTGGACTGCTCTGTATGGTTTTGTTAACTGTATCTTCACAAAAATAGAGTTCCAGGTCTTTCTTCTGTGGTACAATAGGGGCACTGAGCTAGGAACCTATCGGTTAGCAGTTGAATGCAAACCACAGCCATAGTATACTTTAAAAATTAGCCAAATCTTGTTTCTTCTCTGGTCACCAATCTCCGCAGGCTTCCCATTTACTTACAATAGAAGCTGCTATCTTTACACTCACTTTAGGTACTATCTAAGACTTACCTTTCAAGATTTATATCCTATTTGTTTCCTTAATTCCATCATCTCCACATGATAGAGATGATTACCTTACTCACCTGCTAGCTAAAGGTTAGAGCCTAGAGGCATCTCATAAAAAATAAAAACCTGACAAACTACCTCAAATAAATTAGTTGGTAAAAACCTTATGAAACCCATTTCTGCTCTGACAGGGGATCACAAGCGCTTACTTAGCATGGATTTGTCTTTTTAGTGACACTACTCTGGGCACATTCATTTCCTTGACGTTCATCAAATGTTCTCCCTTCCTAGGCTCTTTGTCCAGCTATTTTCTCTGCCACGAACAGTCTTAATGTAGCTAGATATCCACAGGCACTACCATCTCTCTTTAGTGTTTATTCAAATCAAGACAAGATAATAGCCTTATTCAAAATATTCCCTGATTCTTCCGCACAGTTACTGTTAACATTTCTCAATTTATCTTTGTTTCATATAACTCACTTTCATATCTTACAAACTATAATACAGAGACCTTTATTTTCAAGATTAGTTTTTGTTTCTTTTCCTCTTGCCTCCTTGCTCCTCTACTCACTGCACACCACATTATATGTTCTATATGGGTGTGATTCTTTGTTCATCCTCTCCATGTAAGCACCTGGACAAATTTAGATACTGTAGTTCTCACTCACTCAATAGTAGGTACTGTTGAAGAAGATCCCTGGAAATTTACTTCTGTAAAGACCACACAGTTTTTTGAAAGACTGTAAAGAGAACCCTGGGGAACATGAGTCTTCTGTGTAGCACATGGATTATGATAAGTTAGAATGAACAGAATAGTACAAGACGATCTCCTCCTGTAATCTTTTCTTATATGCCTCATAACTATTATATATTATGATATTGTATTATTCCCCACCCCCTCTCATTTACTATCATTTCCCATTCTCCCTCTCCAAACCTTTCTAACATTTGAAATTTTACAAAACATGAGCTGGATAACCTAATACATCACATGACACACAAAATTGCTTTAGTTCAAAGAAAATATATACAAGTAAAATAATATTTTCTCTCTTGGAAATTAACACAAGATTGGCCCGAAGATGGTAGAAGTGAGACATATTCCAAATATCCCACGTTTTCAAGCTTATGTACCACTCCATCATCTGAGGCCACAACCACTGCTTTCTCCCTTTTGTGTATGTCCTAAAGTTCCAGGGCTTTGCAATGGCTGCACAGAGCTCACAATATAAAGTAAAATGGATCAATATTGGTGAGTGCTGGTAAGTCCCAAATAAAAATTCCCTACATTCCCCTTATGCCCTGTGCTGTGGAGGTGGATGGAATCAGGTTAAGTGATGAATTTCAACTCAATTTCCAAGAACCTGGACTTTAACAAAGAAATGCAAATCAGACGCAGGATCTGAAGAATGCTCACCACTCCTGGTTCACCTCCTTCTGCTTCTGGGAAGCCTTTCCCTGTACCCAGAAGAATAGCAGCCATTATGGAAGCTGTTAACAAACACAAATGCACCTGGTCAGTTTCTTCTCCAGCTTCTCTTACTCAGACCCATCACGGAAAGTCATTTGGTGGGAGTCACAGAGATGGCGCGTAGAGAGAGGAGCTAAATTAAATAATTCATTGCTCTACAAAAGGCCAAGGAAATATTATTAAGCATGACAGATGATACCATCTGTTAATAGAAGAATTAACATACTGTCAATCTGATTTTATTCTATGAAGATTTGTAAATGTGTTAAAAATTCACACGTACAAGTCCTTGTTTTTTGCTTACACCGTATCAAATCAAGAACATTTAGGTAAAAACTAAATGTAGTTAGGTAATCATAAATAAGTTTTTCTCAGTGTAACTCTTTGTATTGTAACCACCATATTTATGAAACCTCTTCTTTTTTACTCCTAATTTAATTTTTGATGCAATTTTGCACAGTACTGAGGCATTCATTTGACAACTTGTACCTGAGTTGTTCCATAACAAAAGTAGCATTTATCATAATGTATCAAAATTTTCCTTAGAGTCTGCATGCTCCATTCATACTGTCTCTTCATCTTCTCATTTTTGCTCTTCTATATGTGTTTACATTTTTTCCCATACCAATATTTTTTTTTAGTTGGGCGGTGATCTTACAATTATCACCGTGTACTGTGAATGCTTTCTCATTAATAGAGCCCTGGTGGCATAGTGGCTGTGCATTGGACTATCAACCTGAGGTCACTTAGAAAATCACCAGCCACTGGGTGAGAAAATGAGACTTTCTACGTCCTTAAAGACTTACCTTGGACTCTCAGAGTCTTGCAGGGTTTACATGAGTTAGAAATGACTCGGTGGCAGTGGATTTCATTTGTGTTGGGACATCATTAAGGACTGATTCTCAAGACTTAGGCTTGGTTTCTAGATGAAACATTTTCTATATAACATCACGTTTATCCATAAAATTTCATGATTCATCTCTACAGTTGAAGTTTCTGAATATTTGAAAAAATCCTAAGATGTGTCTTTTCTGACCTAGACTCACCATTCTTTTTTCTCCCCACAAGCATTTGAATGGTTTTTCATGCCAACTATCTCACCCCCTTGGCTGTTTGCAATTCCAGAGGGTTGCTCTCCTGGGTTAATATTAGTCTTCTTATTTCGTGTGTCCAATGGTGCTTTATCATGTTATGCTACACTGTGGAGGGGAAAAAATGTTTAGTGGGAAGCAAAGTACTAATGCTTTACTTCCTTTTGACATCTTTGCAATAAAAGCATCAGGCCAAATACTGTGTAGAACAATGGTAATTTTCATGGAGACCTGCATACCCTACAAGGTGAGCAAACACAGCCAGATGTAGCTACAAAGAGTCATTATCAGCAACACCATTGCACGGGTTTGTTGAGTATTTCCTCTGCTAGAGGTACTATTTTCAAGTTTTGTGTGAACCAGCTCTTAATTTCAGTGATTGTTGTATGAGGAATTCAGTGTGTAAACTCTCACAATTCAAAGATAAAATGGAGAGACAAGTTAACTAATTTTTTTAAAATTTCAGAATTTTCAAATAGTGAAGTCAGAACCCTGTCCTGGCTTTACTGTCTCAAAAACACATTTCATTAATTATGAGGTTCTCTTGCTTTTATCTTATGTACTAGATTATGAACAGAAAAGTTAAGTCGCCTATGAGAAGGTATTAGTTTTATTAAAATAATGTAAAATATGAAAATGATAATCTATAACTTACTAAAAGGTTTGTGACAGAGGAAGGGGGAAGTAATGGGGAGCAGATATTTGGGGCTCAAGTGGGAAGAAACTGCTTTGAAAATGATGATGGCAGAATATGTGCAAATGTGCTTGATTCACTGGATGAATGTATGGATTGTGGTAAGGGATACAAGAGCACCCATTAAAGTATTTTTAAAAGAAAATAATGAAAGGCAAGCATAGAAGGTATTTAAAGATGCAATCACTAGATTGAAGTTAAAATAAAGTTCATGTTATCACTGATCTTCAAAGCATTTATTTTTATATTTTAGCCTACATTACAATAGTAGCCCAGAAAATACTTAGTGCACATATTAGATTATTAAATGACAAATTATACTGGAGTCTTGTGTCAGATCTTTGGGAAACAAATATATAGGCTATATAATGGCAGTAAAATTAATGATACAAAACTCAAGTCTGAAAGATGATCCCAAACATTTCCAGGAGAGCTCACCTAAACTCAGTCGCGCCACATATTAGTAGAAAATGGGGCATAATCCTCAGCAATATCCTGTGGGTTTGGATCTGTTTGTATTGAACCATGCTGTGGTGAGAGAATGACATAAAGAGTAGGAGTCTGTGTCTTCCACTACTTTTCAAATGGATACTTGCCAACTATAAAGCCCATCCTTTAAAATTTGGCACAATTATTATTATTTTTGATGAAGCACCTTTCAGCTGTTCTGTTAGCTTAGAATGAAGAAAGAGACTATGTCTGGGAAAAATACCCCAAATTGGCATAATTTCATATTTTACTCTCAAATTTCAAAGCATTGGACTTACATCTATAATTTCATAAAGAACACAGCATCTACTTCTAAATGTATTCATATACACATAATTGTATCAGTAATGTTTTTTTACTAGATTTCAGGAAGGTTGAGCAATCTCATTTTTGCTGGTGCAGTACAACAGTGTAGGTTTCCAGTCTCTTTGCCATGTTTATATCACATAACAGCTTTTTGTCAACTAGCTACTAAAATTAAAGTGATAACAGTGATGATAAACATGAAAAAGAAGACTATCTGAAAGCAAATTTCACATTTTTAAGGAAGAGGCAAAAAAGGCTTGGCCAGCAGTTTGGGTGGGTGGCAGGGAGATGGCATTGAGATTTTCCAGAGCAAAGAATCCTGGTCCAAAAAATTGTGGGTGGCTGAATCTAATGGGGGCCAGTAAAACAAAACCCACCAAAAATAATAAAACAGACAATCAAGTCTAAGGGAAGTAAAAAGTTATATTTGATCATTTAATTGATGAACAGCTTATAGCACCAAATAATTCTAACATTAATGACTTAAAACATTGGTTTATGTGAAATATGTAAATACATTACAATAGTCACCGACTGTGTGATTGATTAGGGATCTTCTTCCTTCATTTGAGTTTATTTTAATTTTCCTCCATGTTGTACTACCCAAATTTTCTTAAGAGCAATTTGAAAAAAAAAAAAGTAGTTTGATTACAGATGCTAAATAAGGTTTCGCTGAAAGTAGTTCAGTACAATAGCATCCAGAATGACTGTAATTGAAAATATAAACCTGATTGTACACTCATTTAAATTGTTTTGTTTGAATGAGTGATCTAATGAGCTATTTATTGTCATCATTAATGGGACTTATCAGTTAAACAGCCACTAAGTGTTTGCTCCACCACTTACCTGTGACTTTGCTGTGCTGTGGTGATCCACATGTGGTCATGACACTGGAAGCCATGATATTACTATTTCAAGTGGATGTCGTTCACTTCCATCAGGACTTCCAGAATAAGACTGACTATCCAGAAAAGCCAGGAAATCTGCTTCAAAAAATTTGCCACTGAAAACCTTATGGGTCATAATAGAACAATTGTCTGACTTGCTTATTTTGTGTACATATCAGAATGGATCAATTGTATAATGTCTTGTGAATGATAGGTCAATGGGAGGTTGAGAGTCCTCTGAGGGGGTGGAATAATACACATAGATTCAAATGTACTGGCCGCTGTAAGAAGGACACAGGAGGAGAAAGTGTTTCTTTGTTGGACATAAAATGGACACGAGTCAGTATCGACGCCACACCTTTGGAGGCATATTTCTATCTCATACCAATTCTATTCATACCAATTCATGCAAAGACTGCCCAGTCTTGCAACCACTGTGTGAATCCATCTCTTCCTCTGCTTCACTGTTCTTCCACTGTACCAAACATGGTGTCTCCTGGCACTGGACTCATTTGAAGACATGTCCAAAGAATGTACAGTGAAATTATACCTTCTTGTCTTTAAGGAACGCTCAAGCTCTATATAGTCTTTTGCAAACTTGGTGCTCAGAATTTAGGTCTAACAAGTTTCCCTTCTCTAATGTTGATTTTTATTATTTACAATTCTTAATGCCATGGGTTGGTGTGCTCCTTCCATGTAGACTTCGATGTCACCTCATATGGAAGGCTACTTGTTCCACGAAGAACCTGTAGGTTATGCTTTCTTAAGGCCTGCACCATCTGATTTCTTCATCATACTTTGCTATAGCACCCATGTCCTCAATGATCACACCATGAAGCCAAGTGCTGAGTACAGCCTCAGCATTAGAACTAATTGCAACTACAGATTTTATGTCATTTAACCCAGCAAATGGCACTTGAATCAACAATAAAATTAACTCTTAGCATATTCAATAAAACTTGCAAAGGCTAGAATTGGTATGAGATAGAAATATGCCTCCAAAGTACTGAACCCTCTCAAAGGCAGAAGTTTGTGCGACAAAAAGGCGGCAATCCTCTCTAAATCTGATTCTCACAGATTTCACTGGAACTGTATGAATTGATGGACCAGTTAGACTATGTATAGGAATCTAGAGATAACTATTAGAATGTAAATTGGTAATAGTAAATTCATAAGTTATATGAATTAATATTGAAAGCATCTGTAAAATAGATTTGCTAGCAAAAATTGAGTCAGAAAGATATCCCTGATTTTCTTTTTCTACTCAAACTACATTTTTACATGTGATTGATCACACTTCCCTTAGCACAGAGGCAAACAGAAGAAGATTCTTGAAAAGTACTCAGGAAATTAGAATGTGAAAGAGAATGATGTTTTAGAAGATAGAATTATGACATCTTTCAAGACTGAAAGAGTAGTGTCTATCTCATGAATTGATCTAATAGATCTTTCAGATCTAAAAGACTGCGATTTAGAAAAGAATCTTTGGATTAGCAACTGGAAGATTAAGACTGAAGAAGAAGCAAATAGAGATGTATTTGTCTAGTGTCTAAAATTGAGCTGACAAGGAGAAAGAATGGGAATATAGTCATTATCTACCATTTTGAACTAAGAGTCTATAGAAGAATTTTATTGGAAGACAATGTAGACAAAACTTTCAGATTCTCAGTAGCATTCATACCTTCTATAACCATGGAGGCTGGATGATCTTCAACATTCATTCCAACTTCAATTTGATATATATAGCCTTGTAAACACAAAACTATACATTGAATTCTTCTTTGAAGGCCACAATTACTTATATTAGTAAACAAAATATACATTCCTGGAACAGAATGAGTTTCAAAGAATTAGACAACTGCAAATGGAAAGATTAGGTAAGAAGCTAGGGGTGCCTAGAATTCAAATCAATGGCAGTGGTACCATTTGGAAAAAGGTGACAGAAATCAAAGAATATAATCAACCTCCCTGAGTTTTTACATGAAAAGTGTTGCAATGGTGTGTAATTGTACTTTTTAGCTAAAACAAAAATAAATGAAAAAAATAAGGGTCCAGATGTACCAGAAAGGAATCATGAAGTAATCATTCTCAGTTTGGACCTCTCAATTGAATGACATGTTCTGTGATATCTATCAAGAACTCTAATATCCTTAGTGTATATGTATATGAAAATGAACTTACATTAGAATTTTTTATAGTTTTATTATTTTTTTTTTATTTTGGGGGGAGGCATCACTGCCCTCTGGTGATGGGAGTAGGAGGCTCAGCCTTTGCTCCTGTGGAGCTGGAACTGAACCTCCATCCCAGTGGGCGGCAGTCCCATACACAACCACTACGCCACTGGGGCTCAGCCAGAATTTGTTATAGTTTTACCATGTATATTGCCACCAGAGTATCAGACCTAGCTACATTTTCCAGTTTTGTATTGTCAGGATTCTAATTCATTCATTGGTTTGTATTCAAAAGGGTATTCTTTGTCTTTTCCATTGCCAAATGTGTGTGCCTTGGGTTAAGGGTAATATAAGTTAAATTTCTAAATTCAAGAAATAACTGAATAGTCAATAAATTGTTTAGTAAAAACTAAGGACCCAACATGAAAGGAGAGCGTAGATCTTTAAATCTCACCTCCTTTTTCCTCTACATACCATAAATTGCCTTCATGAAAAAATTCTGCTTTATACTCCCACTGTCCTGTCCATTTTTTATTGTCACAAATCATAGACCTTATGAACTAAAGTGCAGAAGAAAATTAGATACAGTACCTCAAAATTGAGAATCTCCTCTTAAGGCACATCTCCGATCATAAACCTCACAAGATCATCTTCACATGCCGTGAAATGCTGTGATCTCAGTAGAAAGTGGTACCAAATTGTAAATGTTCGGTAGCTTTCTCTCAAGCAAACTTTTTAATGAGCTAGGGCTTGAAATACCCTTTGAACAGTTCAAAGGAGAACTTTATATATAAGAAATGTAGATAGACAAAAATAAAACATAGACCTAACACACTGTATGAGTGCTAATTTTAAGGATATATATATATATATATATATATATAATAGCAGTCAAGAAAAAGTACAACTTCAAGACACCATCTCAATTATATTTCAAAATGCACAGCACAAGATCAGACTTCTTTGGAAAAGTCAAGTAATATTTTCCTAAAAAAGTGTTAACATTTATTTGGTGCTCTTGGGTTGTATAATTTCTCAATGAAAATAGGTTAGCTGGGGAGACAACAATTACTTTTTAGTTCATTTACTTCTTAATCCATAAGGCCCAATCTGTATATTGCTGTTCTTTTCATACTGTCTCTGGCCACCCTCACCTGTGTGGCTGCTATTGTTATGTGTCAGCGAGTTGGTTCTGGTCCTTAGCAAACTGTAGCACGGCAGAGTGAAAGATTGCCTAGTTCTGTGCCACCCCCACAGTTGTTTCTGCCTACAGTTTCAGCCTACACAGCTAGACAGAATCGATTCTGCTAAATAAAACATCTGCTAATTATAACGGAGCTTCCGGCTGCAACTGAACTAAGGCCGACTCCAGGAGATCCTGTAGAGAACAGTAGAATAGCTCTGTGGGTTTTCCAAGAGTACAGCTCTTTTTTAAACTATTTTATTTTTTAATCATTTTATTGGGGGCTCATCTAGCTCTTACCACAATCTCTACATATACCCATTGTGTCAAGCACCTGAATACGTTTATTGCCATCATCATTTTCAAAACATTTTCCTTCTACTTGAGCCCTTGGGATCAAATCCTTTTTTTCCCCTCACCCTCCCTCACTAACTAACCGCTGAAAATTTATAGGTTGTTATTATTTTTTCATATTTTCCACTGACTGATGTCTCCCTTCACCTGGGAAGAGGTTATATGACCGCCTCCCTCCTCCCTTTTCCCCTCCTGATATTTCTTTTCATATTATGGTCCTAATAAGATTATCTGTCCTGGATTCCATGTTTTTCCAGTTCTTATTTGCACCTATATACATACTGTGTTTTATCCAGAATTGTAAGGTAGAATCAGGGCTCATGATTAATGGGAATTTGGGGGGAGCATTAATTTATAATTACCAATTTTCATTAAAGAACTAGAGGGACTATTGTTCATCGGTGTTATACTGCACTCTGGATGGCTCATCTCTTCCTTTTGATCCTTCTGTGAGGGATGTCCATTTGTCTACAGATGGACTCTGAGTCCTTACTCCACACTTGTCCTCATTCCATCGATAAGATTTTTTGTTCTGGGTCTTTGATACCTGATACCTGATCCCATTGACATCTCTTGATTACACAGTCTGGGATGTTTCTTCCATGTGGTCTTTGTTGCTTCTGAGCTAGATAGTCACTTGTTTACTTGAAGATTTTAAGACCCCAGATGCTATGTCTTTTGATAGACAGGCAACATCAGCTTTCTTCACCACATTTGCTCAGGCATCCATATTTTCTTTAGCAATCATATTGGGAAGGTGAGCATTATGGAATGCTAGGTTGTCAGAGCTAACTGTTTTTGCATTGAGGAAGTACTTGAGAAGAGGCCCAATGACCACCTGCTACCTTAATACTTATCATATAAATAGATATACTTAATCTGTTCTCTTATCCTTATATATAAACATATTTGCATATGTACACTTAGACCTCTATAAATACTCTTTGCCTCCTACTTCTTTTCTCTATTTCCTTATACTTTCTTCTTGTCCCACTATCATGTTTGTTTTTCTACTGGGTTTCAGTAATTACTCTCAGTTACATTTCCCTTGATCAAACCCTATCAGGCACCTTATACCCTCCTTACTATTGATTTTAGATCTCTTATTCCCTAAAGTTCATCTCTTGATAATATCAACTTTATAACTTATCAGCTCTTGGAATATAATATCAATGTGATTTAATTTGACTATTTACTTTCCAGATATCTATAGCATGTCAGCTATTTTTATCTTTATGGAGCATCTTAGTCTGCTGTTGTTCCAGTTTCAGAAATCCTAGTCTTAAAGTATATGAGTTCTTATCCCGACTCTGCTAATTCTACTAATTGCATATTAGTTGTGGCTTAGATGTCATTGAGTGCATTCCAACTTCTTCACTAGTTACTATTAAATGCCATTTAGCTAGTTTGCATCTTTGCTAGTCTCCAAAATTGTAAAACAAGGCACATGTTTGGATATTTAAAACCCATATGTGTATACCTATTTATTAAAAATTTGCATTGGGCAATGCAAAGAGAAGACATTTAAAAATTATCACTATTACTTGAAAGTTTCTTTTTTTCAAATGGAAAAATACAATGGCACTCCTTATCCAATAAAAGAATAAAATATCTTGCAGATTATGAATTACAAAAAAACTCTCTATAACATAAGCTTTTGACTTCAATACATTTTTGTTTGTTTTTCTTTCTATTATCTTTGACAAGAGAGTGCTGACATCCCAGAGAACTGAACTTTAAAAAATACATATTTCAATATATATATATATATATATATATTTCTCTTTCTTAGTTCTTATTTTTGACATATACCATGCCAACCAATGATATAAGTGAAACCATACAAACGTTACTGGATAAAATAGGACAGAGGTGATATTGGGATTTGAGTAATACTCAAAGATTTAAAACATCAGCATTTTATTTATATGTATATCATTCACTTAGACTGGAAAGCAAAAAATTATAAATATAATTGAGTCAAGACATTTTTAGATGTTTTCAAGTTTAAAATTCTCTTCAGTGCTAGGCAAATGGCCCAATATTTTTAAGCAATTCCTGGTCCAAATCATCTACTTTCTTTGAAAAATATTGTTTATTATTCTGGTTTAGTGAATATGAGTTGCCGATCTTCAGCAAAGGCCAACACTGGAGTTGTTTATGAAGTGTCTATATCATTAATACTTCCAAGGGACTCTGTAACCTTATTGTATTCATCCTTGGCACAAGCACTTACATATTCAACACTGCATAGCTGGCAATGTAACTTAGAATATTATCCATGTACTGTCTGGAAAAAAATATTCTGGGATTTGTTGACTGATATGAAATAGCCAAGAATATTGAAGACTGGCTTTGTGGATAGTGCAAACTTGGCTCAATTTATTGAACAGTACAAGAAAGGAGAGGGGGAGAGAGAGACAGAGAGAGACAGAGAGAAGTCTTTAAAGATGATGAAATATCAATGAACATCCCAAAGCGAGAAATATGGAAATTGTGTGTGCTATCATATTATTGGCAACCTCACTTGTTCTGGTCAGTACTTTCATAAACCTATTCTGGATTAGCGTACTTCTTGTCTTCTGGCCACATAAACTTGCAACCTATAGAATAATAAAATGGAATATTATATATGAAGTATTGCTGAATGGTTTAAGACATTTAGAAATTATATTGACTATATTATATATTTATTCATCCACGTCACACAATTTTTTATTTAAGATCATGAAATCAGGGACAGTGGTGCTTAGAGACAGCCTAAAATGTAAAAGTTCATTCAGCATTGTGAGGATAAAAATACAGAAGGATAAAAGTAACTGTTTTCAGATATTTCAGATTTTCTACAGAGCCAATCATGTGATAAGTGAATAAAGGTATTTTTGTGTAATTTTTTTCTAATCTCTGTTCTTAAGATGTTGTCAGGTTTCTGCCTAGTGTGCTTTTGTGCCATGTTTCAGGATTCAAACAAATTTACAAACGTTTCTCCTACATGTGTTAATAATATTTCCAATTTGCTTCTCCTCTTTGGGGGTGATATGGATTTGGCAATGGGCTGCTAGCCCCAATATCTATTGTTTAAGGCCCCGAGACATTCTGTGGAATACAGAGAAGGTTATGTCCTCCTATACAAGTTTGCAGTCTCCGAAATCCCTCTATAGGGTCATGATGAGTCGGAACCAAGTGCTTTTCTGTTGTTATTTTTTATGTCCATCTCCTTAAAGTCGATTGTGTCTGATATTAAGAGTGATTCCAATTATTTTAAGTTAGAATTTTCATTATGTATATATCTTTTAAAAATAATTGTATTGGGGGTTCATACAACTCTTACCACAATCCACACATAAGTCCATTCATTGTGTGTCAGACACATTTGTATATCCATTGCCCTCATCATTCTCATAGCATTTTCTTTCTATTTAACCCCTTGGCATTGGCTCCTCATTTTTCCCTTCCCTCCCTGCCCACCTCATACCTCATGAACCCATGATAATTTATACATTATCATCATTTTGTCACATTTTACACTGTCAATTACCCCCTTCCCCACTTTTATTTTGTCCGTACCTCAGGGAGGAGGTTTTATGTAGATCCTTATAATCAATGTCCCCTTTCTACCCCATATTCCCTCTACCCTTCAGATATTGCCACTCTCAGCACTGGTCCCGAAGAGATCATGTTTCAAGTTCCCCATGTTTCAAGTTCCCCATGTTTCAAGTTCCTACCAGTGTACATCCTCTGGACTAGCCGGATTAGTAAATTAGAATTGGGATCATGATAGTGGGGGAGGGAGGGTAAGCATCGAAGAACTAGAGGAAAGTTGTTTGCTTCATCAGTGATACACTACACCTGTGGCCCCTCTGTAAGGGGAAGTCAGTTACCTACAGAGAGGCTTTGGGTCCCCAAACTGTACTCCCCCTCATTTACAATTATATCATTTTTTGTTATTTGATGGCTGATACCTGATGCCTTTGACATTGTGTGGTCATACAGGCTGATTTGCTTCTTTCATGTGGGCTTTGTTGCTTCTGAGATAGAGGGCGGCTTGGTTAGCTTCAATTTTTATTTACAATTCATTTCTATTTGAGTTTAAAATACATTTCTTATGGATAATACATAAGTTGAGCTTGTAGTTTAATTTTATGGTTTACTCTAACAAACACTGTCATTTCCTTGGAGTATTAGTACATTCATCTTTAATCAAACTGTAATATGATTTAATATAAATGTGACATTTTCTCTTTGTCTTTCATTTGATCTAATGAATTAGTTCCTCCCTTGATGTTTCACTATTTAGTTTTTGTTACACCACTCGTTTAATATGATTATTACTAAAGCCTTTTATATACTTTTTTCTGGTGGTACAGTGATTAAACATATAACTGGTCACCAAAATTTTGTGAATTTTATGCTACTCAATAGTTCCATAGGAGAAAGACCTGAGATTCTGCTCCCAACAAGATTACAACTCAGTAAACCAACCTATGGGGAAGTGTTATCCTGTTGCAAGAGTTACTATGAACAGGGAGGTGCAATTGACTCAACAGCTCCAAACAATATTTATTATATGCCTTCTTATATTTTTTTCTTTGATCATTACATGAAATACAAACATATGAGTAGGCATCAAACTATATGACTTCTAAGTTATGTAGTTCAACAACCCCTGCCCCCACCATCACCATATCCCAGATATGAGGAGAATCTGCTCCTATAATATTTATATCAATGAAAACCCTAATGCAGACTGGTTATGGGTCCTCATTAACTCTACAATATTGGATAACAATAGGTCTAGGTTTTAGTGGTTTCTGTTGTTTTATCAATGTGCATATCTAATATGTAACAATTTATGTTAAGTTGCTACAAAATTACTTCTCTCAAAATATGCGATGTGTTTGTGAATCAGACATGATACTGTTTTTACATATATATACATTTCATGTATTAAAAATCCAAAAATCATTCTTCTTATGTTTTTTTTACCAGTCATTTTTGATGATGTGAGAAGGGAAAAATATATCGTGATGAATAATCACAGAATATGGAGAAGCATTAATTATGAGATTTTCACTATTATACTTATTATTCCAACTTCTTCTGGCCACAACTGGCTGTGTACAGTAGTCAAATGAAGATAAAAAGAAACAAGTTCAGATTTTTCTCTTTTTTTCCTCTTTCCCCCCCTGCATCATTACCCTGGTGGGAGTAGGAAGCCCATCCTTGCTCCTGGAGAGCTGCTGCTGAATTTGAACCATCAACTCTGTGTGCTGCGTCACAACCACTGCGTCACCAGGGCTCAACTCAGATGTTTCTTGTAAAGAAAATTTTTGAGTCTACCTAAGAAGCCTACAGTCCTCATTTTTGTTGTGTTTGTGTTTAATTTCCCCCACCGTTTTTTTGTCACGTAGTTTACATAGCATACCATTCAGTAGTTCAGTCTCTTCAAGGAGAATTGTGACATCATTACACATCAATCTGAGAGCATTTCATTCCCCCATGATGACCTGGCCTTTAGGAAAGAGCTACACACCAACCATCCAGTTGGATACTTCCTCTCCTTCTCCCATCTTGGCTTTCATTACTTATTCCCAAATTCCCCCTTCTCTCCTTATCACTCACCCACGCCCTGTATATCCCTTTGTATTTTCAATATGCACCCACTGCCCCCGTGCTTTACAGCTGGGAGACGTTAAAGAAAACAATGAAAAACAAAATCGGCCTAAGGGGCGAAGGATACAGTCCTAATGGCACAAAGACAAAACTGCAAATAATGCATAAAAAGAAAAAGACCCCCATCAACGTCCAAAAAGCCAAGGAAGTAATCTTTGTCATCATCTCCATTTTCAAAGTTGTGCTTTTTTGTCAGTGTTCATTTGCTTTGATTTGGTTTTATGATGACACTGAAAATATGTCCCTCATTTTATTTAATATCTAAATTTTAGACCTTATGCAAATTTAGGATTACATAAAGATCACTGGTGGTGATCATAAATCCTTCTGGGTTCCAGAAGGTCAGGAGTGAAACCACCAGGCAGCCACTGTACGGGAGACAGACAGACTGAGCTGTTTACTCCTATCAAGGGTGACAGTCCCCGAATTGCAGGCAGCCTAGGCAGACAGACTGGGCTTTCCACTCCTATAAGCAGTTTCAGTCTCAGAATCCTGCAAGGTCGATCCTGTCTTGCCCTATAAAGGTAGCTGCAAGTGACCATTGACTCTGTGGCAGTGAGTTTGATTTGGAGAGGTCCCTAAGGTACTTTCTTTCTACAGGGAGGGGTCATCAGTAGCCCTGAGATCAATGGCAATGTAATGTAAACGAGTTTATGGTGTGTTTTTCAAAGATCCAATGCCCACTGCATGTAAAGTGGAGGCACATGGACATAAATTATGAAAAGACACAACTGAAGACATGTATTTCCATGGCTGTGCCTCATTTCCATAGCCTGGCGATCCTCCTGCAGGTCTCAGCATGCTGCTCCTTGATGACCTCATCTGTAACTTAAGATACCTTCAGCTCGCTGGCACCTAGTTGGCATTTTCCAAAATATAAACATAGTGCTTTCAAATGGACCATAAAGTCTGACTAAAATATTACAAATTAGTAATAGAAAGACCTGTTACCATATTACATCATTTGGTCCACCCAACAAATTACTTCCTGATGTATATATTTTGGCAAGAAATCTTATGGTGTATATATGAATGCATATATCCAGTATATAAGAATAAGTGGGGAGGAATAATTTACTCTTCTTATTTACTTATGTGTTAGTAAGCAATATACTAAATAATGGTTAGTATGTTTAATATGCTATATACTAGCAAAGGGGTAGTATGTTTACTATGATATATACTAGCAAATGGTGGGTATGAGGAGAAAAACCCTCGTGGGAAAAATACTTTGCTGGTGCTTAGCAATGCAGTGGGATTTGCAGGTGAACTAAGTGTAGGACTTAGTGGACCAACACACTTAGTACACCTTCAGAAATAAGTAAAAGCTTCCCTCACCCAAGGATAATAGTGAACTTCACAATATATTACTATTGATCTGATTTAGCAATGACATTTAATCTTGGTTTGGGGGTATCTTCCCTAGGGCTCAAGGAACATCACTATCCCTTTCAATTTAGGATTTGTGGAGGGAATGAAGGGAACTTTGTTAAAACACAGCACAAAAGGTGGCGTTGTCATTTTACCTCTCTCAACATTAGCCATTCTGGCTGCATTCCTTTGCTTCAGGCTTCCTGATGGATTAGTCGTGTAGATCTCTTCATGGAGAAAAGCCAAAACCAAAGTTAGACACAGTCAAGGTGCCCGCAAGTCTAATTGTGATAGATGAAGTATGATATGAGATAAAAGATTTATATTTTAACTTCAGAAATTCATTTTCCAGTTGGTAGTATCTCTTGAGAATACAAATTTGGGATGCATCTCCAAAGAATTATCATAGAAAACACATGTCCCCTGGCCATTCTCAGAACTGCTTTCAAAGGGTGTCTGTTAATCTCAATGTGGAGTTACAGTGTGCCCACTAGAAGCCTGGATGAGATGGAGGTACCCAGTGACTGCAACAAGGCCCTCATATAATACGGGCAGGATCGGGAGCATGGTGCTACACGAGGCCATATTTCATTCTGTTTCTCATAGTGTCACTATGAGACAGTACCAGCTAGTCAACACTTAGCAATAAAAAAATTCTATTATGACATGGAAGAAAGGAAGGTAAGAGAAGAGACATTGCTGTAAAGACTCAGACTGATAGAAACATTCTCCTAAAATCCTTGCCCTAGAGATAGTTTATATGAGACAATGTTATTCAGTTTTGACTCTCTCAATTTCTGTAACTGGCACAAAAGTAAACACAGAAGAATCTAATCTTCCTGAATGATGTTTGTTAGGCGCTACTAACACCAAGTGGAGTGTCAGGACCTAATCAGTCTCTCTGGCACTATTCCCCATCTAAATTGCCCGCTTTATTGCTGTGAAAGATGCTTTGATCATCTTCCTTGGTGTCAAGAACAACAGACTATAGTACCAGCGACATTCCAATCAGTGGGCCATCATTTCACATTAGATATTGTCAGATATGATATTTCACAAACACATTTTGACAGTAGATGACATAATGCAGGGATCTATCCAGCTATCTTTCTCTATTATTAATCAGTCTACTTGTATGTCCTTAGACCTTATTCTGGAGACTTACTATAAAGAACTTTCTACCACAAATTTGCCAACTGAGATATAATAATTTCATTTTTCAAAAAAAATTATTGGCATATCACACAAATCATTCATTCTATCATATTGAAATATTTTCTTGCTTCACTGATGTTAGCTTCCTATTTACCCTTAGTCTCTCTTGCTATGCCCCAGGTAATTACTAACCCAGTAACTGGCTTCAGAGGTTTACCTACCCTGGATTTTATATGCACAAAATCGTATAAGACACAAACAAAAACGATAGCCATGAAAATTTAAACAGAGAAAAACCTCGTTCAAAAAGGAATGTGAACATATTAAAAACTGAAGCAACTTTACAATGGGACGACAGGGAGGTCACTAGATGAAGTGTTACTTGTCAAGCTAGCTACATCTGCCATAATTGACTTTACAGGGCTTTTCATGTGATAACAAGGCTAAATATATCCATGTGCTCCAGCCAGGGGGGATTCACAATAGGCTCAATCCATGTGTGAAACCCCCAAATGGATTTTGGGTTTCCACTGTCATCATAGCAAACTGGATGTTCAGAATTTAAGCTCTATTACCATTCCCTCTTTGGGGTTCTGACTCTATTGTTTATAATCACTGGGTCTCCCATGCAGGTGCACTTCTTTCACATGGATTACATTGGTGCCTCACATAGGTCCCTGATTGTTTTCAGAGAAGCCTATAAGACCTCAGATATTATTTTTATTTTTTTCATATCCAGGCGTCATGTAATTTCTGCACTACACTTTGATGTAGCACCAATATCTTCAGTGATTTCTTCATATGGACAAGTATCAAGGTGGGTCATATGACTAAATAATTTTAGATTTCGAATGAAGAAAGAAATTCCCTGTATGGAATCTGACAATACTCTCATTTGGGTCATTTAAAAATCTTACATAAAAAGAAAATTCTTCAATTTTAATGCATTTGAAATAATAAAAATCACAAGATTGATTGAAAGTAACCAACCATCTGTCGGTATGTCCATAAGACAAGCCCATGTTGTCAGAGTCAAAAAAGGACTTGTAGTTTTCAACAGCTGATTTTGCACAGATTATCAGAACTGTCTTTTGAGATATCATTAGGTGGACTCAAATAGCCAACATTTCAGTCATCCTTTAAATATTTAAATTTTGTATTACCAAAGAACCTGAACACCTATTTTCAGGAACACACAAAGGTTAATAGTTGTGTGTCCATGATATTAGTCAGGGACATGGGAAGAGAGCAATATGTGGAAAACAGAGGTGAACATAAGTAGAAAAAAATCCTCTTAAATTACATTACAGTGTGTCTATTGGTAGGCAACTCCTACCTATTAATACACTGTGATAAAAGTAACTTGATACCTATTGACCAGGAAAGTCAGATATTAAGATATCCTGGATAGTAAACCGATTTAAATTTTGCATTGTAGTCAAAGGAATATTAAGTCTTCATATTTCCCCCACACATCTAGTTTGTTATTAGGTTCCATAGGGTTGGTTGAACTCCTGGCACCAGTGAAGTGGAAGACAGCTTGGTCCTGCCCCAGCCTCACAGACATTGCTATGCTTGAGCCATATTGCAGATGCTGAGTCAATCGATCTCGTGGAGGTTTTGGACTTGTTAGCTGACTGTCACGTCACGAAGTGTGATCCCCTTCTGCAGGTACTTGTCCTCCCTAATAACATGTCCAAAGTACAGGCGAAGAAGTGTCACCCTCCACCCTTGCTTCTGAGGAGCGTTCTGACTGTATGTCTTCCAGTACAGATTGGTTCCTTCTGTATGTTTGGCATCCTTTGCCAGCACTATGATTCAAAGGTATAAATCCTTTGTTGGTTTTTATTACTCATTGTTCAGATTTCACATGACTCAGACAATTGAAAAGATCATAACCTGATCGGGGCATACTTCCATCTTAGAAGTTACATTTTTGCTTTTTGACACTTTAAAGAGGTATTTTGCAGCAGATTTGTTCGATGCAATAAGCCTTTTGATGTCTTGACTGCTGTTTCCGTAAGCATGAGTTGAGGATCAAAGTATAACAAAAGTCTTGACAACTTCAATACTTTCTCCTTTTTATATTGTGTTGCTTACCGGTCCAATTGTGAGAGTTGTTGCTTTTTTTTTTTTTAACGTGGAGGTGTAAACCATATGGAAAGTTTTGACTTAGTAAGTGCTTCCAGTCCTTTAGCTTGCAGCAAGGTCAATTGTGTAATTTGCATATCAGAGGATGTCAATGAATTTTCTCAATCCCCAAATGTACACAACCCATTTTAATAATGCAAAGTATTAATTTAAATGGATTCTAAGTAGCCAATATATAATTAAAAAACAGACTAATTTTTTGTAAGTTTAGTTTTACAAATGAAAGATATGGAACATTTTGTTTTAGAGTGAAAATAGCTAAAACAGATGAGGTAATGCATTCTTCTGCATCACTTCTATGTAAGCTATATTCTTTGAGGTTTCTAAGTGGTTTAAAAGACAATTTTATAGGTTGAAATATTGTCCTTTCTAGTTTTATGGCCAGAGCAAAACAGTACTCATCTGGAATGCATGTAATATTGCACACGGGGTTAATTAGGTTAGGGATGAATTAATTTGTAACAATTTCCGTTATTTGACAGGCATCAATAATATAGTATATTACTTGCATTCCAGACATCAGCATACTACCGTGACCCAGTCAGATTCAATTTAGGAAAACCATGGATCATATAAATATTTTATTATTGATTTTTGAGGCATGATATTTTACCATCAGATCTGATCATAAGAAAAAAAATCACAGTTACTTGATGAAATATTTTAGAAATTCATACTGTTGATGAATGGAATAATGCTTTCCTGACTGAGAAAGAATTTGTCTTCTTCCTGGGATGAGAGAGTGATATATATAATTTGTTCCATTCATTTATTAAAAGCTACTTAACAAGGGGAGGGTCCTCTTTGCCAAAGCAACCCGATAATTCAACCTGTGTATGTGTGTAAGTAATTAACTTAAATATTCATTGGTTGGGCTGCAAGAGTCTTATTAGTCTCATTTATTAGAACTTTTACACATGAGGTTCTCCCAGTCTTGGGTTAGATATTATTTGATGGTTTGGGTGAGGTCATGACATTTGTTTGTGTTTTTTTTTTTCAAACTCTTGATTACTGAAAATTTTCAGAAGAATGAAGTGACTTCTTGTAGAAACCACTGTCATAAATTGAGGCTCTTATGCAGCTGCACATAATGATCAGATAAAGAATGTCAGATAAAGCTGATGGGGAGTTTTAGTTATGGTATTTACAACTAAAGGCATTGGACTTTAAGACAAAAGTTTACATCCATAAAACACCTGATAGCAGAGCTTTTGATCAAGGACATTCTTTGCAGAACCCAATGACAATAAGTAACTATTTAAACATTTTACTACTGAAGAAAGAGATTAAAATCAAAGGAGCTGCTCTTAATGATGAATTTATCTATGCTGCATTAACTGTAGTTATACAATTTGTAAGAGTCAGAATTACGCATGCACACACCTTCCTAAAAGAATGACACATCTAGATACACCATGTGAATCTTGGATCTAGAAGATGTATTACTCATTCCAGATATTTTTGTTTCTCTCATTTTCTTCTTTTATCCAGTATGAATTATTTTTACTTAGTCTCTTGTGACAAAAATGGTTTTTTGCTAAGCTATTAGATGGAAAAATTGAAGAGTTCCTTCCACCCAGCAACTCCAAAGGGGAAAAACTTGAAGATATATCTCCAGCTATTGGCTTAGTATTTACCCTGAAAGATGTGGGATAACTTTTAGTCAGAATTGATCATTCTCTCTGGATCTTCCCTGGTATATTTTCTTATTCTCTAGGGTCCAATTCTGCAGTTTTCTAAATCCTTGATTATAAATGCAGTTTCTCCTTTATGTCTATCATTTTATTCTACAGGAATTTAGAACACTTGGAGAGAAAGGCCCAGAGTAAGAGAAAAGTGAGTGGGAGGACCATTATCGGATGAGTGGGATTCTATGATGATATATAAATTGCTCCTCCTTCCCTCCCCTTTAGTTTCTGCGGATTGCTGGTGACAAAGTACTTATGCTTTGAACTGGGATCTACAAGGTCAACAGTTCAAATCCCTCAGTCAGTCTGTGGGAGAAACACTGCCCTTCTGACTCCCATGAAGTGTTACTGGTTCAAAAACTCATGTGGACAGTTCCACCCTGTCCTATCCGGTCTCTGTGAGTAGACACCAATTCGAGGGTGATTCATTTCTTTTTGTTGTTTTTTTTGTCCTAGTTACTATAAATGTGCACCTATGTATGTATGTATGAATTTATGCCTGAATGAATTGGAGTTCATTGGGTTCAATTGATTTTAATCAGTTTTGTATCTGAAGTTCTAATAGCTTATATATGTTGTATGTGTAGATGTGTGTGTGTGTGTGTAAAACCTATACATCCTATATTCAGAAAAAAATATGAGGTTTCTACTCCTGTAAAGAGATACAGCCTTGAAAACTCACAAGGGAATTTCTACCCTCTAATATAGATTCACTATATGTCAGATCCACTTGATGGCAGTGACATGTATATGTATAAAATGCAGAATAGAAGGCCATTTTTTTCAATTACTCTAAAGCCTACTTGAGCCAAGGGCCCCCAGAAGAGAGAGTAGTCATATATTAAACACGTTTAGAACAGGCACGGTGCTAAAAGTGCAAAGAGAAGCACAAGCCAGTCAAGGTGTGGGAACATTGTCATATAGAGAGATCAAGCACAAACAAAATCCCTGTAAATTTCTGTACTTCATCAATTACTGTACACATGAACTATTCCACAATTAAGAAAACATTGATGAAATTGTTGGATCACCCCTTTAATTTTACCTTCTAAACTCAAGCGCATGGCCATTGAGTTGATTCTGGCTCATAGCCACCCTACAAGAAAATGGAGAACTGCCCTTTTGGTTTTCAAAACTAAAGGTTCAGTCCTCTGCATGGGCAGGTAATCTCACCTTTCTCCTGAGAGTGACTGGTCGTTTCCAAATGCTGCCCGAGCAGCTGACGACAGAGAGTCCTGTTCAGTCCAAGTGACAGGCTGCTCCTCGATAGAGAAACTCAAGCCTGGAACTGGCAACATTTATGCCATAAAATATGAACATAGTTTATTTTCATTTCAAGCTACTCTTCCTTTGTGGTAGAGATTCATGAATTAATAGCTTGCTCTTAATATATTTGCTGTGACTGCAAAAATATATGTAAATGTTTTTATATTTTGTCTTGACACCAATATATATATAAACATATGCACAAAGCTATTATAGCTAAAAATTAAATTATTGTAAAAATGTACTTACCTTGGCAATCATTGTGTCCAACATATTAAGAATTCTGAGCACTGAAACAGATCTACTATTGAAAAGATTGTGCATTTCTAAGAAGGTTGGCTCATCCTTTCATTGTTATTTCTGTATTACCTGTATTTTTAGTAGTGTTTAGAAGGAACGTTAGCACTGATGCATGTGTAAGGAATTAAAATGCAAAATAATGGGGAAGACCAAATGAAAACTACAACTCCCCACCGTTTTCTTCTCATGATATCCAAGCCTTCCCTTCATCTGGTAAAGCAGCATTTCTGTGGCCTCCAGCTGTGGCCAGAATAGCATTCCTATCGTGCTATTCCCTAGTGTCCAAAAGGTGTTTAATTTTCAAGTTGTAGCTTACACAGAGGAATATAAATTTAGAAAATGAAAGAAGAACTGGAGATAAGAAGCAAAAGGTGACTACAGCGACATTATGTTTGCTTTAAGGGAAGCATATTCGCTGCTGTAATCATTGAGCCCTTCTCTGTCAACTTCTAACCCCAAGGGACCAGTGCTAAATAGGAGAGGAAGTCAATTAATTCTGGGATATGGGATTTTGAATAAAGTTATCCTGTGGATTTTTATTTAATCCCTGGGTTACAGGCAAGAGGTTTTGTTTATTTATTTGTTGATAATATTGTTTGCACTTAATTTTATACTTATTTAGGACGAATGTCAATAAACATGGGTCATTAAGCTACTGCGAATGAAATGCACAAAGCATGATGCAAGGTGATTTGGAATCTTAATATTTCTAAAATACGATTACTGGAATATGTAAGCATATTAATATGGACTAGAAATATGAATAGGATGAATGCATTCCAAATTATCTCTGAATAGTTGCTCCACAACTCCCTGGAAGGTAAAATAGAGAACTCTGGTGGCAATCCGAGCCTCTACGTCTTAATGGACTCAATGGCAATGGGTGGTGTTTTGAGTTTGGCGGTGCAGTCGGCTGCACACGGAGCTACTACTGAGTTGCAAGCACAGCCTTTGGAAATGCCCAGTTACTCTGCAAGATAGAGACGAAACTGCTCATCTCAGGATTTCAAAGTCTAGGAAACCCACAGAGGCAGTTCTAGGCTCTCCTCTGGTGTCTCGATGACTCAGAATTGACTTCTTTGAAATGAACGTGAGCATCTCCAGTAAAATTGAAAAGTTTATCCTAAAATGAAATCAATACTGTCTTAACTAGTGAAAAGTTCTTCTTGAACAGTAATTGATGGTGGCATGACTTCCGAATACGTAAAATCAGAGAGCGGTGCATGTTTTGTTTACAAAAGTTCCCACAGCTTTATAAAGAAGATTCTTTATAAGGAAGTTCCCACAGCTCGCAAGAGATCACCATCAAAATGGTTGCAAAATGGAATGAAATAGGTATCATAATTTTATTAGGAATTTCTTACAGAGTAGCATATTTTGTCAAATATTCTGAATTAAAAAACCATATGTGTCTCAGGTTAAATCACTCTCTTAAGCCAGGAAAAACAAACAAACAAAAGCAAGTGAACTATCTATAAAGTTCTAATACAGGAGAATGAACATAATATATTATGTACATGATCCATTATGTTCAAAGCCTCAGCATAATGGCATATGCCTGGAATTTTGAGGAAGAAAACCCTTTGTAGATTTAATTTTTCATCTGGGTTTATTGGTTATAGCTCATTTGAAGTAGATATCTTTTTTAAAAAGAACTTCTTAAAATGTATTGCTGAGTTTTGCAATTTTAAAAGTATTTCAATTCCCTAAATTATCTGTCTGTTATTATTTTTAAAATGCCATTATTTTTGATATTCATGGATTATTTGTAGTCTAAGGAATTTGTAATGTATCCATAAATGTGAGTAAATAGAAAGAGGACAGATAAGATGGGTTTGAATGTACATATAATGCCATATATTAAATTAGATCATTAACTAATAAATTAATCAGTGAATGAAGAGGATTGTGCCACATTTTTCTCCACTTTTGGAAAATCAAGAGAATGGGAAAGTTTACTTAAAGTAAAAGCCAAAATCCCTGCCATCAATGATTCTGACTGCAAGTACCTCTATAGAACAGAGTATAATTGCCTCTTTGAGCTTTTGATGCTGTCTAACTTCATGCGAATGGAAAGTCTTATCTTTCTCCCTTGGAACCACTTGTACTACTGACCTTGAAATTGGCAGATCACATGTAATCCACAATGCCACCAGGATGTCTTCCTGCTGTTCCCAGGACAATGCTATTTAGATGACTAAACATATCAGATTCACCTTTGCACTTTGGGACTGAACTATCTTGTTTCTGCTATTTTAATTGTCATCAGAGTCATTCCATAATTTTGGCAAGGCCTTAGCAGAATTCTAGCATAAACTACTCAAATGAAACTATTTATATGAAAAAGGCCATTGGAAAACTAGATTGCGCAAGAAATAACTTATTTTATTCAAGAGAGTTTCCTACTTGGCACCAAAAAATTATTCATGCATCCATCAGGTCTTTGGAATTAATTCTGTGTTCACCAAAAGAAGCTTGGCAATTATTACCATATGTGTATGTGGTTTTTGTAATCTGGCTGGTTATCCCCCAGGATTTAGTTAATAGCTCTAGTCTTTTACTTCTCGTTAACTGTCAGAAAATCAGACAGAAAAGACATTGGCTAAGACCAGCATGATACAGATTTGGACAGGTGATTGAAAGTTGAAAGGATCAGGATCACCTCAGTAACAACTCTGTACTTAGGAAGAAATAAGGCTGAGGAAAAATAAAGAATTTCATAGTTCAGTATGTTTCGAATTCAGAAAAGAATGCTTCTTCCAGAAGTAAGGAAAAGGCAGCCATTACATAACTGTTTGGAAGTGCATACGGTATCCCTCTACAAACAAACAAATAAATGAAAATCAATATTGGAAGTGGGAAGGGTAAATCTTAATGAAGAAGCAAAGAAATCAAGCTGTATAGTGGTTCTGAGCTACAGAGTCAGCAATAATCATTTCAAATACTCCAGTGGTGATCTCATCAGCTTTGCTCCTTCTATGCTGTTTTCTGAGGAGAGTAGGGCATTAATTATCTGTGATATGAGGTAAGATAGATCGCCATATCAATCAATAACAATGGCCAAAAATGATCTGATGTATAAGGATAAGTCAAAGGGCATCACTACAAAACCCATAGAAATATTTACTAACAAACAAACAAGCAATCAAATGTAAAACTATTGCATCTTGACACATCCTTCAGCTTTGGTGGTGTGGTGATTATGCATCCAATCGCTAAACACACAGTCAGCAATTTGAAACCACCAGTCTCATGGTGGGGAGATGACAGGACGGTCGACTCTTGTGAAAGTAACAGTCTCAGAAACCCGCAGAGGCCTATTCTAACCCTTACTAGTGGGTTGCTGTGAGTAGGTATGGGTTCATGATAGTATTGGGGGTGTGGAGGTGGGGGATGTTCTATATAATTCTGAATACAATTCCCAGAACAGTCCTCTACTCAATTTGTATTACAACCAAATACTAGTTTTGTCATTCTTTTTTTTTTTTTTTAATTTTATTGGGGGCTCTTACAGCTACTACAACATTCAGTACATCATTTGTATCAAGCACCTTTGCACACATAGTTTTGTCATTCTTGAGGGACTCTAATTTTGTCCCTTTGAAATGGTCTCTGACCTTCTGCTGATTAAGAATCTACAGTGACAAGATAAGTGCTGCAGACTGGATTTAGTAAGCATTTCCACTATGGTCCTACGCCTTCTCTCTCTGTCTCGATGGCTCTTATAGACAGAAGGACTTTGATGGAAGTATCATTTTTGTCTTTTAGCTGAACCATATATCCAAGAAAAAGGAAGGAATGTGTCTTCAGTCAAATCCTCTAATAGAGTTTAAAGATAGTCTCAAGGGAACAAAGGATGCAACTTAGTTCACACCCTCTACTCAGGTTAGGACTGAGCCCTACCTTAATTCCGTCCATTAGTATAACTGAAAACTCCCAAAAGACATATGCTTTGTGGGATAAATAGAAAAATACTTGCTACCCTTCAAGAATGAGCAAGTATTGTTTTCCATTTTTTAATAGCTTCATAATAAGCCCTGGAGATTGTCGTGTCCTTGAGAAAATGTAAAAAGATAGCATCTTGGGAATCCCCCAAACCAGTCATCATCAGCTTCTGAGCTGAACTGTCTTGAACTGAATCATCATCTTCTGAGCTGAACTGTCTTGAACTGTCTTGGTCAAACAGAGCCCCTAGAAAGCAACTGTTTAGATTGGACATTTTTTTAAAGCACCTTAATTAAAAAAAGAGTGTATCTAACTAAGAGAACTGGTTTCAGCCAACCACTGATGGCAGAGACATCTTTAAAAATACTTGGTTTGGAATAAACCTCTGCAAGTAGCAGATTTACAGTATCATACTTTTGACTTGCCTTCATATATAAAATGAAACACAGACTTTATATAGCTACAGGAATCTCAGGGTCAAAAGTGATCATTGAAGCTATTGGGAAGAGCAAAGAACTTATCATATATCTTTATATAACACATTTGTCAAGAAATTAATCTTTTATAATGTTTTGTGAATTTTATGAAAAGTGTAATTTTAGCAGATTATGATGTTGCCATAGTATCATAAAGAGAAAAAAATACAAAAGGGTAAAAAAAACAACTAAAACAACTGCAATGTATTATCATTAATGCATGTTAATAAATATATTGATATATACTATCAGCCTGAAGGTCCTGGAATAAATATTGGATTGCAAACCTAAAGGTAGAAAAAAGAGAAGACTGAAAATTCTGGACAGATTTTAAGTCTTGGACATGCAAAGCAGCCATTTTGCTCTATTGGGTAGGACCCCTAGGATTCAGAATTGATTTAATGGCAATATGTTTGATATTTGGAATACGGTTCTTATTAGTTGAGATCAAGTTGAAGGCAGTGCATATATTAGAAAAGTCTGTATATGTTGTACAAAGATTTATTTACATATGTTAATAATGACTATTTTCTAATATTTACTGGAGACATGCTTTGTGGGATAAAGAATCTAACTTTGCATCCTGAGTAAAATGATTTCTGTCCTTATGCAGTCAGCTGTGTGGGGCCATATGTGAACTCCTGTGACTTCTTTCTTGCTGAGAGGCGGGGATCACACCTGGCTGTGCACCTCAGGCTTCCTTACCCTGTACTGACACCAACCATTCCTGCCACAGCACTCTCCTTCTATGCTGAGTTTGATCACACCCTGCAATAGCCACACAGGACTTAGAGACAATACTCATCAGTAAGGAGAAGGCTTCATAGAGAAGTTAATAGGGAAGTGACCAAGCCAGGATCAGCAAACACTGGATACAGTCATTGGAAAGTGGCTAGCCAAAACAGAAACTCAGCTGGAAATTGACATTAGTCTCAGGCAGAATAATTTAGCCTCTCTTGTGGGACTGGTCAATAAGGGCAGAAATTAAGGCACAAAGAACTTTCTGTGGATAAAGTGAAATTGACATGCCCTCTCTGAGATATGGCATGTCTACTCTGGAAACTTCTATAGTTTTCCTTGGAAATTTCTTCTTTCTGATGATCCTAATTGACAATTCTTCTATGATAAAATATTTAATCATAAATATAATATACTTAATATGTTCTATGGTTAGTCCAGTGAACTATAAAGATTCAAGGATGATATTTTCCTTCTTTCTTTCTCTTTTCCCCCTTAGCTTGTGAGGTCAGAAATAGAGTGGCTGGAGACAGAGATACTAAGTTAAATGCTATTGTGTGGACACTTTGGTGTGAGAATGATGGAGAAGTGGAAACCAGGATCTATGTTTGATCTCTGCATTCTGGGAATCAGCTTTATTTTAATTGTCACTGACAAAGCAATTGCTGCATAATATCATTTATTTCTTAACATATACATTTATAGTTTTTTTTAAATCTCTTCATTTTATTACACAGGAAATTGAGACATGAAAAGAATCTGTAAATTGATCAGTTACAAAAATAGTAAATGGAGTCAAGATTTAAATCTAGGCAGTACGTTCCTGTGTTCTTAACTATTGAGATATGTACATCAAAATAATACTTTCTATTAACTCACTAGTACTATGGCTGGCATTTAAATAGCTATTAGTGATATTCTCATATTTTTCTCATTTTTAAATTTATGGTAAATGTTGGAGGGTAGTAAGATCTAGCATAAGTGATAGTCTATGAAATGTAAACACATTGCACTTTTGTTATTGTTTTTCCAAAGCTACGTATCTGGTTTCTTTGGAAATCAAAATCAGTTTTCTGTTCTATCACCATGTTCAGAGAAGGTGAATTGTTCAATACATTTGGGACACTTTGTCTTTCATATGAAGTGCTGTGATAGAAGATGTGCCCACCAGTGGTTTTACCAAGCTTTTTGTATAAAAAGAGCAAAAGAAATCTTGATCCAGTTTACCTGTCTGGAAACTAGTATGATTTCAAACCAACTTCATTTGGTGTCAATAAATCAAGAGCTATGTAGCATGGATTTAGTTTAGAAGAAAAGTTCAGAATGTCATTTTCCATAAACAGAAAAATCTAAAACTCATATCTTTGAAGTCTGAATACAATAAGTAATGCACAATATTTAGTATGCTAAAACCAATGTGCAATTAAGCTCATAACATTCTCTAATTCAGGAAATGGGAACAAAATCCATCTTTTCAGAAGTGGAATTCTAGATTTAAGTTTTTATTCCTTTATCTCCCATATTTCATCCACTTTGACTTCACGAATTATTGCTATGATCTACAAAATATATATCAACTAAATGTACTTGCTTCTATGGCCATAACCATCTACATATGTAATCTATAATATGTCACTTCCCCTTTAGCTTATTGGTTTGTTACACTATCTGTTTTATTCTAATCATTCCCTTATTTGGGTCATTTTAGCAGTCTCTTAGTTGCCCCATTCTTAACTCAATTCAATGCATTTCTTTCAGAGGAGCAAAAGATATGTTTGAAATGTACAATTGATTAGGGTTTACTGCAAGAGAAACTTGTTTACATTAATGTTCATAGCACTGTATATAATTTGTACATGAAAGCAGACTCTTGATCTGACGTTTAAGGTTCTATTTGGCTTCATTAATTGGCATGCCTCCCAAGACTAAGTTGTGTCTCTAACACTCTCTCTGTGTCACTTATATTTTTTCTCTTCCACTTACATAAACTGTATTCATATGTAGGGAAAGGAACTATATTGTCTAGCAACATCTATCAATCACCAACTAAGTACAGTACTCTCTCTGGAAAGAAGACTAACAGGTAATTGAAATTCTCATGTAGTCTGTAAGCATCAGATTACTGAAATATGAAGGCAGTCAGCAATAGTACTGGATTATGGGCTTGTAAAGTGCCAGATTTTGTTGAGCATCAACTTTTTTGATCACAGAAATTCTATTATTCTATTCAAATCTGGCTTCCCATTATATTGTGCAAAATAAACTGAAAAGCACCAAGGAATGGGAGATTATACTAATTCCATCTATTTTCTGTTATATTGAAAGCACATATGATGAAATACTTTCAGTTTCAAATCAATATGGTTGTAATTGATTTGTAAATCTTTTTTAATTTGGGTATGCCAAAATTAAAATGAGTCTTAAGTATAGATTGGTGATACTGGTGATGGCTTTTCCTCATTTCTTCTGAAGTGCATCAGTCTAGCAAAAGACTTAGAAATTTTGTTTTTTGTTGTTGTGTTGTAGTTATCTTTTTTAAAATGTTCATTGGCATTTCAAACATTTCTTCTACAGCAAAGACTTGAAGAATTCCAAATATAATATTTTGCTTATCCCATAAATATTGTATAAGGTTGAATACTTTATTGTCTTAGACTTCTTGGGAATTTTTAAGGCGTAACAGAATAAAGCCAGATAGAGCAGAATTGCTTTGGTCCTTTTGGTTTCAGATTGAAAACTATGATATATTCAGTTAATCTATCATCTATCTATCCAATTATCTAGCTATCTATTTGCCATCTACCTAGCTATCATCCACCTATCTCTGTAAAATTATTGTTTAGCATCTTTGAGTCATTATTCTCTCACAAGAAGCATGGAAAACAGAACCCAAAGCGTCCTGTTTCAGATTCTGTATATTCTCACAATTATTATCCAATATGTCAATGCATGTCATGGAGAATATTCCTTTTTTGAACTTCATAAAGCATTCTCTAGAGACAATCCCTTTTCTAACATGTCAAAAGAACATGAGATTAAACCTGGCTACCCTCATCTATAAGGAGTGTCCAGGATGTAATTTTTTATTATAAAACAGATTTGTTAATTCATTCTTCCAAAAGTCAATGAATATTTAGTATCCATCTCCAGCGCTATAATGCTAAGGCATAAATCTTTTTTCTGTCTTTATGATTCATTTCCTGCCTTCACATGAATACTGGCTTCTAAAACTATTATGGCTTGGACCAGGGCATCTTAGTCTTCAAAGTGAAATATTTGCTTTTTTAACACTTAGAATAGATACTTTGCAGAAGATGTGCCCTCTGCAGGACTAATCATTCTAACAGCAGGCATCCTGGTGCCATAGTGGTTACCTCTTGGGTTGCTAACCGCAAGGTCAGCAATTCAAAACCACCAGCTGCTATGCAGGAACAGTACGAGGCTCGCCGTTCTCATAAAGAATTAGTCTCAGAAACCTACAAGGGCAGGTCTAGCATTTAATTGGACATGCGCCCATGCCGCTGTTCAACTATGTGGTAGTGCCTACTCATTCTATTTGAGTGATAACTCTAGAGTCTCCATGTGAGCATTATAATGATTTTTTCTTTTCTATTCTTTTCAAAGCTATCCATATTTTGATGATCTACACAATTATAAAATGCATTTATATAATCAATAAGTGACTGTTAAAATCTTCCTGGTATCCTTTCTGACTCCAAGATCCATCTACTATCTGCTGTGGTATGTCACATCTTGTTCTGAATTTGCTTGATTTTAGGGCAGTTCCCTGTTAGTGTACTACTAAACGATGCATTTTCATTTATCTCCTGCCAGATCTTACTTTCATGTGATAGGAAGTGGTTTAACATTTTCCTGTTTTATACATTTTTTGATGAATCAACTTCTTTGGACAGGAATGTGGTTTTCTTCCAGTCAGTGGGATGAGCAGCTGCCTTCCAAATTTCCTGAAACAGGGTGGAGTGTACCACATGCATTACCTATTGATTGACTAACATTAGCTAAAGTGTTTAATTTTGTAATACTTTCAATCAATAATTTTAAGGCAGAAAAAAATTGTCTTGAGGTCAAATCAAACCACCTCTACTACACCATAGAGAAGGGAAAAACATCATTGTGGGGTGCAAGCCTAATCTCTGTAAGGGAGAGGCTAGACATATCTCTACCCTTCCCCCTCCTTTACTCTATTGTGACACCCCCCACATTTCCCACCATCCTCTACTTCTCTTCTGGGTTCATTCATTCCTTTCAGTGGCCACACCAACTCCACCGAAAATATGCAGATACTGAGAGTTTATTAGGAAAGCAAGCAAACAGGCTACAAGAAATTAAGGATAGGATTCTTTTGTCTAAATGGTCTTTCCTTAGTCAGAGACAAGTCTAGCTTGTCCCAGACCTCTTCTTTACATAGCCCCCTGACTCTACCTGTTCCAGAGGCCTGGAAACTCTCTGCCTTGTCTCAGTACTGCTTCTTAGGCCTGCTTGTGATCTTGATCTTGTTGCCTCTGCCACTACCGAGGCAATCTTGCTTTCCACTGCTGCTCTTCCTTCTTGATCATCATAGTATGCCCTCTCCCTCCTTCTGATACAGCTCACCTTCATAGTCCACGGAATGGCAAATCAGACCAATTCCCAAGTTAGAGTCCTCTATGCCTTTTCTATATGCTTCCACCCTTCAACTGGGTGGGAATTACAAGGATTTTGTATAGATGAACCATGTATGCAATTACACCTTAGCACAGATGTTAAAACTTTGTTGCCTAATTATAATTTTAATTTGCTAAATGATGATATTCATTATTGAGGAATTTTAAAAACATAGTTAAGCAATAAAAGCTATTTTAAACATACATCACTTTGTGTAGCTGTTAAAATATTGTAGTGTTAATTATGTAATATAAATACTTGAAATCATATAGTTATTTATGAAAATATCATAATATATTGAAACATTATTATCACACTATGAAAATATTATAATTTATTTAAGAGAATGTAATAACATAATTTATTTAAGAAAAATAATATAACATAACTTATTTAAGAAAATAATATAACGTAATTTACTTAATCAAATAATATGACATAATTTATTTAACTTATTTTATAATATATTGGCATGTGTGAATTTTAAATTTACCAATATTATAAGCATCAGAATTCATATATTGTGCTATATACAAGCATTCACAGATAATATTTCTTCTTTTTCAGTTGAATACAAAGGTCCTTGGAAATTATATCATCTAACATTTTTGTGTGTCTTCTTTTTTTTTTGCTTGGCACAGCTTGTTTATTTTATTTTCATGTTTAATCATTTTATTGGGGGCTCATACATCGTTTCTCATAATACATAAATACATATATTGTGCCACGCTTCTTCACAGGCCTGTAGCTGTCATCGTTCTCTGAACCTCCACCTTTCCATCCAAGTCTCTGACCTCAGCCTCCCATCCCTTCCCCTCCATCCTTGCTCCCCACTCCCCCACTAACCCTCAATACTCCATAAATTATTGTTTTGTCATAACTTACATTGCTTGATGTCTCCCCTTGCCCTCTCCCCAGTGTCTGTCCCCCTAGTAGGGGTTATAGGTAGATCCCTGAAATTGACTCCCCCTCTTCACCCCACCTTCCCGCCACCCATCCAGCAGCTTCATTTCTACCACTGGTCCCACAGGGTTCCCGCATTTCCATTTCTCATCTCCACAGTAGTGTAGAACTGGGATCATGACAGTTGGAAGGAGGAAGCCTTCAGAAACTACAGGAAAGTTGTATGCTTCATTGCCACCTCACTGAGCCTCACTAGCCTGTCTCCTCCCCAAGACTCCCCTGTGTGAAAGTGTCCAATTACCCACAAGTGGGCCCTGGGTCCCCACTCCGCTTTCCCCCCCTCATTCATAGTGCCATGGTTCTTGTTCTTTGATGTTTGATATTTGCTCCCTTCAGCCACCTGTGATCACACATGCTAGTGTTTTTCTTCCATGTGGGCTTTGCTGCTTCTGGGCTAGCTGTCCATCCATTCACCCTCAAGCCTTCATGATCCCAGGTGCTTTATCATTTGGTAGTTGGGTGCCATCAGATTTCTCCTCTCTGTCTGTGTCAGCTCCCTTCTGTCTTCCATCTTCTTGTTGCGAGGGTGGGCGCACAGTAATATGATTTTTGTTCTTTGATGCCTGATATGTGGGTCTTTCCACAACTCATGGTCATGCAGGCTGGTGTGCATCTTTTAAGATGGGCTTTGTAGTTCTTGGGCCAAATAACCATTTGTTCACCTTCAAACTTTTAAGACCTTGGATTTCATATCTTTTGATACCTGGGTACCATCCACCATCTTTACCATTCTTGCTCAATCCCCACATGTTTTCAGTGGTTGTCTCATACGAGATTGCTCACAGTGATACAATTTTTTCTGTTTGATGCCTGAGGGCTGATCCATTTGACATCTCCTGGTCACTTTTTCCCTGTAGGCTTGGAACCTCTCTGCTAGATGGCCATTTGTTAATCTTCAGGAGCAGGACCTGCTCCTTACAGAAGTAGACAATGACAGAGGGCATTTTGGGGGTTATATGGTGGGAAAGAAATGTGGGCTGAGCCCCAAATTGGTTCTAATCCAGAAAGGAGCACAACTGGTTGGACAGTGGGGAGGAGAGGAAGACTGGGGGGACATGGGGGAGAGGAGAAGGAAGGTGGGCCTGGACAGACTCGGGGCTGGGGAGAACAATGGGTAGTCCACAGAGAGTGATGGGGAGGGTGTGGCACAACTGGTGGGGCCGAAGTAAGGGTAATATAATAGAAATTACTGAAACCCAATGATGACCAAATTTGACAGTGGAATGGGAGGAAGGCAGAAGGAACTAAAGGAAGGAACTAGAAGGAAGGGGCACTTACAGAGATCTAAGCATAGGAATGTACATATGTAAGCATAAGCACATATTATAAGGAAGGAACAATCCTGATATATAAGTTTATATGTTTAATACTACGATAGAAGCTGGACCTTGGATCCCTACCCAGTCACTCTCCCTGAAAGCAAGAACACTTTGTTCTTCTAATTTGGCATTTCAGAATGCTCACTGGCCCAATGTGATAACTGAAGTCAAATAGGTTCATAAGCAAATGTGGTGTGTCTTTTATGCATTAAATCTGGGAGACATTGTACTCCTTGAAGATGTAATTTCTCTCAATAATTCTATTTTCTAAAATAAAGTTATTATGGTGAGTGTTAAATTGAAAATATCTGTTTTATTTATAGTTCTATTATCTGAATTTAGGTTCTTGTCTTACCTACAGAAGGATTTACTTTTGGAAGAAATAGTGCAAAAGAACTTAGAGATGCTGAGGAGGAAGTTTTCTGTATGAGCCAGCCTAATCAGCCTTGGTATTTCTTATCCCCATGCATTTTCCCAAGGATTTGATTGGGGGCTCTTACACTTTTCATAACATTAAATGCCCTTAATAACATTCAATGTGTTATTTTTATCAAGCATATTTGTGCACATGTTGCCATCTGCATTTCCAAATATTTTCTACTTGAGCCCTTGCTATAAGCTCCTCTTCTCCCCTCCTTTTTTTGTTATAAATCCCTGCATTTTATGAAGAATCTTTAAGGATTTCTTTGCACAGATGAGATTCTCTGTCACACCTATTTGGCTAGCAAGTTTGGTTCTCGATAATGGAGTCCCAAGGTCTTCTTACCAACTTTTCAAATGCTCTATCAAGATCACTACCTTTCATTCCCTGACTTGCCAACATTCCTTGCCTATTTCATTCACACAATTATTTATGGGATCAGGTTTGGAAGTCTCCTCTTCTGCAGCTTCATCCTTATACAGACTATACATTAACATCATGCTGCCTCTAGGAGTAAACCTCTCTTCTAATTTATTTCAGATTAAGGGGAACAAACTTTTTCAGGTGAGATGCTTGACTTGAACTGCACTTTTAGTTCCCTCAGGGTCAACTGGATGTGTTGTCTCAGAAAATTCTGTGATGGACACACCAAAGTTGTGCCAGGAGAAATACTCACAATTCTAATGGGGCAAAACAAATGAGAGTCAAAGAACACATTGATAGCCCATCAATGTTATACTTGATAGGTTTATGTCAAGGAAAATACAAGAAAAAAAGCACATGTTGCTATACATTGACCCTCCTCCACTTTGCCCTCAAAGATTCTTTGAAAAAAATAAAAAAATACTTGATTTTGAAATAAGTGGGGGAATTTACACATAAGGTCATTGTTTTAGCATTCAATACCTATATAGTTTTGATTAGATCCTATATTTATCACCTAGGTTGACACCATTTTTCGCACCAAAGAAATAGAATCTTATGAGAGAATGTACGTAATAATAATTGTGATCTCTTGTAAAATAAATCAATCTCACATGCTTATTCCTAATAGTAGTTTTTCAAGTAAAGCTGGTGTCTATAGTAGAATAATAATGCACAACTTTGGGATCTGAAAGTGCATATTTATCTGCTTCATTGTCTTATTATTGGTGTGTTCTACTTTATCTTTCCTGTATTATTTATCTATTTACTGTTAAAACTGTTGACTGTGGCACACACTCTACCTTAATGGGCTAGTAAAAGTGGAGTCCAAAGCTACAGTTGTTCAGGGACACTTTAGCTAAAGAGTTCAAGTATCACTGCTCTTCTCCCATCCCTCAGCCACTCTGTCTGTTATTTGTCCCATGGTGACTGCTAAATTTCTTAAAGGCTATGTCAAATTCAACTATAACATTTTTGTAGATTAAAGTTTCCAAAAATGACCAGCCCCAAACCAAGTGTTTCACTAAGTGGGTTTTTTCTTATTCTCATTTTATAACTCATTTAAATCTCAAAGAGAGTTTTAGTTCATTGCTATGAAACATTTATTTTCAAAGAAAGGCATATAAGGATAACATTTTAGTAATTGTCACATAAGTAATTATTTAAATAGAGTGCAAGTGATATTAAAAGAAGGGGTCAGGTGACTAAGAGGAGTTTATAATTAAAGTTAGTCAAAGCTTAAAGTGGGAACAGAATTAAATGCTAGTTTAAAAGGAGAACTGCTGTGGTGACTCCAACTCTGCACCAAGATACCAGCACTTGCACAAATTTTGACCACTCAACAGAAGCATTCTTAGTCCAAGAGCATACCCCCTAAAAAGCACAAGGTAACTAGAAAGGTAAATAAAATAATTTAGATTATAGCACATGTGGGGATAATCAAATTGGACTTACAGGTGAGTCACCCATCATGGGGAGGCTAATTGCTTAAATTCTTATTCAATTCTGTGTTAGACATGGTCTTCTAGAGAAACAAAGCCAGGACACTTATGATTTCATATATTATTTATATTGTTTTCTGACTAGGCAAAAAATAAACACTACCATGAGGGAAAGGTCAAACAAACATCCACTGTCCATCTTTATGATTTGTTTCTCTAGTATCCCACTCCTGCTACCATAATGTTTTAGTCCGGGTAGACTAGAGAAACAAATTCATGGACATTGATATATGTTTAAGAGAGAGTTTTACATAAAGGGTAACTGTACATTTAGAAAGTATCCCAATCCTGTAAGTCCAAGCCCATAAGTCCTATAACAGCCCATATGTCCAATTCCAATCTACAAAGTCCTCAAACTTCCGAAACATATTGCATATGCTGAGTACAGGATGATCACTGGCTAGTGGGTAGAAAATTTTTGTATCCGGTGATGTTGTAAGCATCCCAGCACTGGCAGGGGACAGTGTGTGGCTTCTCTAGCTCCAGATATCTGGTTGCATCAGGGTAGATCTGAGTGGCTTCTCCAGTTCAGGGCAGGATCAGAGTAAGTCCATGTGGCTTATCCAGCTCAGAGCGCTAACACACTTCCTTGTGTCTTGTCAGATGCAATGTCCCCCAGGGCGTGAACTGAGAGAGAGTCTGTCTCCTGCCTAAAAGCAGAAAATCCAGGATTTACCAGAATTCTCTCAAGGCCATGCCCACACAGAAACCTCCTTGGCTATCACAGGATTGACAGACTGACTCCACCCCTTCAATTTTAATCCTCTCAAGTCCCAAATTGACACCAGATTATGTAACTACCGCAAATTCTATGATTTGTTTTTCCACCCAGTTAGGAATTTTGTCTTCTTTGCCTAGCTTTTTATGCCCAATAATTTTGTAGCATTTTTGACATTTTGCACTTATTCACAAAGCAAACATGAGCTGCAAGGCTAGGGCATAAGATGATAATCCAGGCTTGGTAGCAAAAAATGCTAGATCAAAGTTGCCAGAACCTAATAACGTACAGAGCTTTGCAATATGCTTGTTTCTGTCTTCAATAAGCATTCCAGCTTATAAAATTTTAAAGAAATATTTCAGATCCCCTCTTTTATAAGCAGAAAGTCATAATGGTTGGGTGGTTATGCATTAGGCCCTTGATTCTCAACTTTTCTAATGCTGTGATCCTTTAATACCATTTTTCATGTTGTGGTGACCCCCAATTATAAAATTATTACTGTTGCTACTTTGTAACTGTCATTTTTCTGCTGTTATGGATCATAATGTAGATATATGCCGGGTGAATTTTCATTTTTACAAACTGAGCATAATTGCAACAAAATGATTAATCACAAAGCAATATATAGTTATATATTGTGAAATATTTATTTATAATTACAAATAAATGAAATTTTGTCTTGAAGCATGGTGTAGCATTGGTCACAGTCTTAATATAACAACAGTTAACTACATTGCAACATTTTGCAACAGTATGTGTAAAATGCCAACTTCAGTGAAAAGGTTGAGCTAGTATCTTTCTCACCACATCAGAAATCCTCAGGGCAGTTTTTGCAAGAACATAATGAAGATCATCCTCCACAACAAGTTTTCTTCTCTATTTAGACTTGATAACTAACAAGCTAGAAAACTCTGTTTCACAAATATATGTTATCGGGAATGGAAGAAGGCACAAAACAGTCTCAGAACAGGATATGACTGTAAATATTTAATCCAGAATTTTATAAATGGCATTGCCGAGAATTCAGTCCTCACTGCATTGCTATTAATAAATTCATTGAAGTCCTCTTGTGCTGTCTCAGGAATGCCTTCAACTTTGACTGTAAATGGACAATAGCTGCTTTCAACACAGCAACTGCTCTCTACACAGTAGCTGCTCTCTACAACATGTGTGTCTAGTCCACATAAGTACATGATAGTATCAACCCTGTCACATGCTCCTTTATTTGTACAGTGTGGGGTGGTGGTGTATGTGATGAGGTTGTTGTGATGATGTCATGATGCTAGATACTTGTATTTGGCTGTATCTGCATGTAGGCAGACACACCGGGTGGATATAGGTGTGGAATTTTAGTTCCTATGTGTGTGTTTTTTTTCTGATGGTCTTAGCTGACCCCTGTGAAAAGGTTATCTGACCCCCAAAGGATACAAAAGGACTACAGTTTAAAATCACCAGGCACTTTGTAAAGACTTACAGTTTCAGAAACTCACAGGAAGAGTTCTACCCTGTCCTATAGAGTAGCCATGAATAGCTATCAACTGGATCACAGTGAGTTTGGTTTCTGCTTTTGTTCTATAAGGAACAGGTTAAATGATAAATACCAACATCCTTTATGGTTCTTTTTGTGGACAGAACACCTCCCCTTGCCTTTTCCAAACTTATTAGAGAACCATAGGTTTGCTGGACCCATATATAACACTTACAATTTCTTTTTGATATCTGATGAAAGATCTATATCCTGAAAGGGAGTTGTATAATATTTAGGATTTAGATCAGAAGGTTGTATTATACTTAGTCTTTTGGATTATTATCTGTTCAGAACAATGGCATGTTTTAAAATCTTTTAAACAGCAGTTTTTGACCTGTAGGTAGTGACCCCTTTGGGGCTCAAATGAACCTTTCACAAGGGTCACCCAATTCCGAGCAATAGCAAAATTAGTTATGAAGTAGCAGTATACAATAATTTAATGGTTGGGAGTCATCACAACATGAGGAACTGTATTCAAATGTCATGCATTAGGAAGGTTGAGAACCACTGTTCTCACAAAAAAAAAAAAAAAAAACTGTTTTATCTTTTTGGGAGGCTTGGTTAACAGCAGCTCATTTACTATCATGGTGTAGACTAATATTTTCTGCTCAAATTTTCCTACTGCCTAACTTGTTACAAAGATAACCATTTTTCTTTAGTATATATCTTGATCCAAACCTTCCGGATCATGCAAGAAATCTGCAAGGAAGCATTAAACCTTGGTGAGCATGGTGAGCACAGGAGATCATGGCAGAGGAAATGAACATCCTCTTTCTTGTGCCATGTTCTGGGCCTGCTTAAACCTAGGATTCCAGTATAGCTGGTTCTTACTGGGTCACCCCTGCTACCTCACCTTCTAGTAATAAGGCCTAATTCTTCCCTGCGATCCCACTACCTTCTAATGAGGCCTAATTCTTCCTACTCCTGGGGAAGTTCTCTAATACATTCCTCCCTCTGAGTGTTTTTTTTCCTCCTGCTCCTCCTGGAGTATAACTGTCTCCATTGTATAACTTACTAAATTACCAGAACTGCTCTTCAATGTTAAAGAGACAGGCACACTAATGTTAATATTTCTTTAGAATTTTGGAGATGAAAGTTGTGTATCAAACTTGAATATAGATCAAGTCATTAAAATACTTATCTTGAAGTATTTTTTAATATTCAGAGGTTACTCTAAAAATCCCCCACAATATTCTCACCTAAATAATTTAAAGAAGCATTTAGTAGTGAATTTCTATTTTGGGATCAGTGTAATTTATGAGTACTTTCACCTGTCATGAATCTGACAGGCTACAGAAATCGTGATTTAATGTGTAACTCCTTTTAATAATGCCAATATTAGCCCATATTTGTAGACATATTTTGGTTAAATGTAGTATCATGCTCCCAAAGCAAAAGCTTATCTGTAGGTAAGAAAATCGGTTATGGCCTTGATTAAATTGCAGTAAAATACAAATTGGTTATCTGTGCTCTTGGGTGAAGAGGAAGGCTGACTTTTTTTTCCCTTCCAGAAATTAGAAGTGCCTACTTCTCAGTAGACCAAAGGATACAGTAGACTAGATCCATTTTTAAATACTCAAACCCATGTTCTCTGCACTTCAGACCCATGACATTCGCAATATAGGGGAAAGAGCAGAAAGACACCTAAGCTTCAGAACATGCTCAAGTAAAAGCCTCATTTTCAAGATCAAGACAGAGAAAAACTGAAGAACAGAAATGTCATTGACAAAAAAGAAAATCCTAAATAGACCTCAGAGGGGTTTGCTAGAGAAAACTCAAATACTGGACAATAGATAAGAAGACTCCAAGCCCCAAAAGAGAATCAAGTGAAACTGGTCTCACCTCTGGGATCTGGCAATATTCTTACTGTGGAGACCACAAATATGCAGAATTGCAAGGGTTGCTGGTGGCCACACATCTAACTGCCTGGGTAATAGCTAAGGTGAATCACGGTGACTAACACCATATTGTTTAGTTTGGTAGCCTCTCTTTCACCTGGCTGGCTTGCCAGATAATGGTGGCAGGGTATCTCTGAACATACTATGAGCATATATTCAGGTCCCACAAATACTGACATTTACCATAATATTTGAACTCACAGTCATCAAGTCAATGCCAATTCATAGTGGCCCCATAAGACAGGAAAAATTGCCCTTACAAATCTCTAAGATTTTAATTCTTTACAGGAGTAGAAAGCCCTGACTTTATCTGCAGGTGCAGCTGGTGATTTCAAAATGCTGATTTATGTTTAACAGCCTCAAAAGTAGCTATTATTAGCCATCAGAACTTCTTTCACCATAATATTCGCCAAATGTGATTTGCCTTCTTTCTTGTTTTTGCTCACATACTGCGTCTTAGTACATCTCTCTTTCAATTTCCCTCTATTTTCTTTTGCATGGCATGCACTGAATATTTACATCTATATATTTCTATTTTTGAATAGGGTTAATGACACCTGTTTTTGACTATAAATAAAGAAGTTTAGATAAAACTAATGAGTGTTATTTTTAGCATGTATAGTTCTTCCTTAAAAGTGAAAGGCATCTAAAAAAAATCCACCAAGAAAACTGTCTCTAAGGCGAGAAACTTTTAGCATTCCTTTTGTCGTAAATGTAAATTGGACATATTTCATTGTTACTGACACCTGCCTTGCTAAATCTAAAGGAACAATAGCAATCACAATAAGGTCTTGTTACAGTGCTATCTCTGAGACATACTAGATTGTGACTGATTCTGCTATGTTTAATGGTGTGGTGGCATTTTGCCTTAGGCCTTTTGTATTGAACAGTGGAAGGAACATAAGAAGGAAACACTTGATCATTTTATATAGCTGCACATTACAGGCAAGGCTTAATGACCGAACATAGCCATTTCCAGTGTATTGAAATGCCTGGGATTTGCCTCAAAGCATTGTACCTCTATTGAGACAGCAAAGAATAGAGTTCCTGTAAGATTGGGGTGTATAGCTCATTTTGTGAATAAACAGTTACTTTGACCTTGTACTGGCAAATAGACACTGTCAGGCCTGGAATTGCAAGGCCAGGAAATTATCTGTTTAGTCAGTGTTGGTTCTGGTCATTAGTTTGTGTTTATGGCTGGGAATTGGTAATATATTCCTGTGTATATAGAACTAAAGTCTGAATACTAAAAGATTTCAATTTATCAACAGCTTCATTTTTTTTAATTTAAAGTTAATTCAAATTGAAATGAGCCTTTTAACCTTTAATTAGGACCATGCTTTCTTTTAAAAGTCAACCACATTAGTCAACTGGAGACAAAATTCACTTTGCAATTGAAAAGCTGTCTATTTTCTTTCAACAGTAGCCACTATGGTTTACTAAGTGCATTTGTTTTCCTTTCACCATGGTAACTTTTACCCATTCTCTGTATCAGCATAGCTCAAAACCATTAATTACAACTTAGAGGAAAGTGTGCTATGTGAATTGGGAATGAGGCCAAGATTCTATCTTTCAGCTCTACTATAATTATTATTCATTGTGTAGGTAGTACACATAAAACCCCCCATTGTGTATGTATGTTTTCATCATTATTATTTTCAAGAGTTGGCAATTATGTTATTCCCCTCCAGACCTGCAGCCTTTAGTTCTTGTAGTATTGTGATGTCATAATAAAAATGGTATCAGCAGGCATTCCAAATATTTCTAAATCATTCATTATGCATCAGTATTATTTTGATTTCCTTGTATTACTTTAGTCATTCTTTTAGTACCTCTCAATGAACATTAACGTTTGGGAGGGGCTCATTTTTTTTGTTCCCTTCTGATTCTTCTTGGGATTTCTCATTATGCTTTAGGACTTGTCTAAATGGAAGTCAACATACTTTAAGTGCTTACTAGAAAGTTAACAGCTAGGTAAACTAGAAAGAGGCTAATAAAACTTGACTTCAGATAGGTAGAAGGAACATATGTATTCCCTTTTATTTTGCATTTTGAATGACATATCTATTTTTCATTGTCACTGAAAAATACCACAATGTACATTGTAAAATAAAATGGAGAGTTGAGTATGGAAGATCAAAGGCATAGATCCAAATTGAACATAGAATACTTTGTCAACTGATTCCCCCTATGATGCAGGTTGAAACTGATCCAGTTTCTAAAATTTTCTGTATTGTTGGTTTGTATTGTTTTGTTTTTTCTTCTAAGGGTATAGCCCATGGGTATTATTTCAATGGATAAACACTTTTGTGCTTGTGTTGTATGTTTCTATTGTTCAGAATATGAAACCCAGGATCAATGAAGTATAGGGACAGTGAGTAGAAAAGAATTTTGAGGTGTGGGGGTAAAGTGGTTGTGGTGGAGTAAAAGGAAGGTGATCTCAGAGTTCATCTAGAAAAAATAGTAGAAACCAATAGGGGAAGAAATTGCACAATTCTACTTGAAGTGATTGAATTATGCAGTGATACCATCTATGTATTATGTTAGTCAAAGTTGACAAGAGAAACAAATTTGCAAACTTGCATATGTGTCTAAGATAGACCCTCCTATAAAAAAGTGATTGTTTATTGAGAAAACATTCCCTCAGTCCAGATCAAGTCCATAAGTCCAAAATTAGCCCATATGTCATATACCACTCTATAAAGTTCTCATGAGACTCTTGCAAATCCTGCAATGATGCTGAAAGCAGGAAGCTCACAGGCCAGCGGATGTAAAGTCTTCTGGATTCAGTGGCAGTGAGAGCATGTCAGTGCTGCCGTGAGTCTCCACGGGGCTCCTTCATTCCCAGGACTCTGGTGTAGCTCCATGAGTCTTATCACCAGGAAGACGAAGTAGAGGGTGTGTCCTGTGTGTGCCTGGCTCCAGTCAGCTGATTATCACCCTGGAGTCTTCAAATGAAGTCTTTAAGCTGTGACCTGATTGGCATGCTAGACTCCACCCCTTTGCAAATTGACAACATATTATGTAACTATTACATGCATTAAATCCAAGTTGATAATAAATAAATAAAATGAATATGGTAATGCACATTCAAGATGAGTGATTTGTAAATTTCTCAAGAATCTAGCATATGTGCAAAAAATAAGCAACTCTGTAGTCTAATATAAAATGTGTATGCTATTCTCTAAGGTGACGATATAATAATAGGGGATGCTTTGTTTAGCAGTCCCTTCATCTTTCAAACTCTTTGATCAGGAAATCAACATACTTTTAACATATGTGGGAGCTCTGGTGAAAGTTTTGTCATTATGTGCCCATTCAAATCAGGCATACTATAGGAGTGTGTGCAGCTACGTATTTTTGTTCGTTTGCAATGAGAAATGATGCACAGAGGCTTCTAAATTTTACTTTTCACTACCTCTTTGGCCATGACTTTGATCATCTATCCTTCATTATAATAGAAAATGGGGATAAGAATAATATGCGAGGCAAATTTCTAAGCGAAATCAAAAGCCTTACAAGCTGGAAGTCATGGTTGACTATTTGGAATGTAATCTGAGTGCCTGCTTCAGTTCCCCAGTTTAACAGTCTTTCTTGTCATGTTATATATTCATCCATATATTCAACTATGGTCAACACATAATATTGACTCATGGTTTTTCTGAAATGCACTCATCTATGAAATATCTTGTAACTCCTCAAAATGAATAGACTGCTTTTACTATAATGGTATTTGATTACATGTCTACTGAGCTGTTTTGGTTACACATATTCTTTTGATAAGAACAGCACTGAAGACATTGTTATTTCCATGGCTAAATGCTGGCCAACTTTTGTTATTGTTGTCAGTTACTGCTACGTAGGCTCTGACTGGTAACAAAGTGATCTTCTGTAGGAGAAGGGAACATTTTCTAGCCTGCATGACAGTTGCAACATTTACCATATAGGTGGCTATGAAACATTCATTATTCATGGAAAAATAGAATTAAAAGATAATGGAATTTTCCCATAATTTTGATGTCTTTGTGTATACATGTAGGAGTGTCTACATTTGTCTATTTTAGCTATTATCATTCATCTATAAGTATGTTTTTTAGTTATATTTAGGAAAATGTCAGTGATAGTGTGTCATATTCTTAACTCTGAGGTTCATTGATTCTAACTACCTTTAGGTTGCTACTAGTAATTCTGCTACATTGTTTATAGTTAACAAGAATTTATGTGGTGATGTTGGATGCTATTAGTAATCTTCCTGACCAGGGACACAATAGAAGTTCCTGGTTAGAATGGGAGAAAAATATGGAGGAAAATCCAAATTCATAAAATAGATTAGACTCCATAGGTTCCTAGAATCTAAAGAAATGTCTGAGACTATCGCCTTAAGATACCTTTTTAACCTAGTACTGAAGTCATTTCCAGAGGTCACCTTTCAGTCAAATAATAGATTGCTCTATAAAATAAACAATTATACCCTTGAGGAATGTGATCCTTTAAACAATCAGCAATCCCAGACCAGATGATTAACATTTACACAAAAACAAAAATGAGAAGGCACATAGAGGTGGAAAGGCAGGGCACCCACAGGGACTGATGCAGGGCAGCCAGGTGGAAATGAGGGGAGTATGCATACATTGGGGCCTTGTAATCAAAGTCACAGAACAGACTGTGTATCCACAGTGGAATGAGAATCTATATTCCGGTGTAAAGTTTTACCTATAGCATAATAAATATTCACATCTAATTCAAAGGCAAGATTTTAAATTTCACATACTGTTGCCACCTATAAGATGAACAAAAGGTGATGGATGTTTAAGATTACCTATAAAAAAACATAAAATACATATAGGCCTCAAATTAAAACACAGATAATTTTGCAAGGAAATCATATGACAAAGAATATTGTACCACAGAGTTTCAATCTTTTAAAGACTCAGAGTGGCCTTTTCCACATTTAAAAATGTTAAAAGATGAGTTGATCAGAAACCAGAAGCTAAGTGCATATTTTGTTTATGTACTTCATGTGATTTTCCTCTGAGGCAGTCTGACATGGAATAAGAGTGGGAGCTTATGAATTAAGGACAATTTATATATATATATTTATGCATATATACACACACATATATACATACACATAAATACATACACACATACACCTACATATGTACATACTTTTGTGGTTAGGACCATGGAATTTATTTGAAGAAAACGCAAAAGTGGCACCCAAAAAACTATTCTATATAATATGAAATCATCCTAGGGCAGCCGTTCTTTGCAACAATTAGGCAGTAAGGAGTCTTAATAGGGGTTGCTCTTATTTTTTATTTAATTATTTAAAGATATTCTGTTTTGTTTCCTTTCCTTTCTTTCTTCCTCAACAGGAAAGTATATTAAGAAGGTATAGTATTGAGGGGGTGGGGAAGAAGGAATAGTATTATGAAGAAAATATGGATGATCTTCAGATAGGGCTTACGTGTTAGCAGTGACAGTGATGTGCAGTGCTGATGTGCAGATGTTTTAAGCCATCAAACCTCAATATAGGACTTCAACCAATGCCTACTATTTAGCTACATGAGACCATGTCATATGGTCAGAAAGTGTTATGGGAGAAAACTCAAACAAAAAGCAATCTCTATTGATTCACCATTTCCAACTCCCTCAATTTAAATAGACACAGTTCCCTCCCTTGTTTTTTAAATATAGATGAGGGAATAGATTTAAATCATGTGGAACTTTTCTCTAGAAGATACAAACTTGCAAGATGGGGGTGGGTGGGACATGGCTTCTGAAAAATGGAGACCCAAATTCTTAAAATATACACAAACCAACAATTTCTTCCTTCAGTTGCTTCAATTTGTGGCGAGGAAGCTGTTCACACAGAGAGCAATTAGTCATGTCTGCTGGTAGCTGGAGAGCAGATCCTATCCAGATTGCGTCATGTTTAAAATGAGCAACGACTGCATGGTGGCACGGTGGTGCGTTACTTTCTCCACAAACAGTCCAATGCCAAGCAAAGCTGTGAAAACATGAGCTGGGGATTTCATCATTCACCGTAGCTAAAATAATCTAAATCTCATAGGTTTTTTAAAATTTTTATTTTGCTTTTGCTCCTTAACATTTAGTGTAAATTCATTGTATATGTAAAATCCCTATCCTGGGCCATAAATATTATTTGTTTTTATGATTCTGGTAAAACAATTTTGTTTCCTTTTTTAATGAGGAGGACATGTTATAATGCTCTGAGATCTGTTTCATGCATTTTCAAAACATATTTTCCCAATCATTATATTTCTAGTTTGTCGACCGGGTTTCTACAAGGCGTTCGCTGGTAATACGAAGTGCGCCAAGTGCCCACCCCACAGCTCTACCCATGACGCGGGGTCCATGAACTGCAGGTGTGAGAATAATTACTTCCGAGCAGACAAAGACCCTCCATCCATGGCTTGTACCCGTGAGTAGTTTTGCTGCAACCCATGCTTTCATGTTTGTTTTGCTTTGATTTTTTCTGGCCACCTTTTCCTTTTTTGGCCCATTTCTTTCCTTTATCCATGTGCAAATTGAAAGCTTTCTCTGCTCCAGTTTCCATGCTCGCCTCACCATAAATGTGACATTTATCACGCAAAATGAATTAGTTTTTAAAGTGCTTCCTGCAATAAGACCTCTAAGGAAAAAAGTTTGGGAAAAAAAATCTGTATCGTGTTTTAAATCTTGCATTGCTTTTGACAGGATGAGGGAGGTTATAGGCCTGGGATTTATGTTTTTGCATTTCTATTCCCTGTTGCTGTATGTTGGTCATAGGTTATAGAGAATAGGGACCAAGATTTATAAAACTAATACCAAAGTTTTCATGACTATTCACAAAGGCATTGGATTTACTGAGAAAGGCCTTTGTGGGATTTTGTGAATGCCTCCTCAACCTTGACTCCAAACTCCCCCATTCAAATGTTGGAGAGGAAAGGGCTCTTGGATCCATGTGTCTATAATCCCCTAGGCCCTCAAAGGAGGAATTAAGACCAGATAATAAAGTCAAGATGGTTATTTACCGTTTTGCAATTTCCTTGTGAGTTATCTACGTCCCTGGTAGTGGAAAACAGAAGGGAGGCTCATTCATCCTTGTTGGACTACTTTTCAGGACCTCCATCTGCACCGCGGAATGTTATCTCTAATATAAATGAGACCTCAGTCATCCTGGACTGGAGTTGGCCCCTGGACACAGGAGGCCGGAAAGATGTTACCTTCAACATCATATGTAAAAAATGCGGGTGGAATGTGAAACAGTGTGAGCCGTGCAGCCCCAATGTCCACTTCCTCCCTCGGCAATTTGGTCTGACCAACTCCACAGTGACAGTGACAGACCTCCTGGCGCACACGAACTACACCTTTGAGATCGATGCCATCAACGGGGTGTCTGAGCTGAGCTCCCCTTCGAGACAGTTTGCCGCAGTCAGCATCACAACGAATCAGGCGGGTGAGTACATGCCGCGCTTCCTGCGCCTGCTCTCCCAAAGTCCACTAATGGCTTGCACCGAGATAGTTGAGACAATGGGGGGGTAGGGGGGTATTTTCAAGAGCCCTGAGATTTCTTCTACTACAATTTTTCAATGGCTATGGTACATTAAATAAGTCAATGTAATTCTTAAGATGAAAATGGAGCATATCTGTCGGATGATTTTTTTACTAGATATTGCTCCTTAATTTGGAATCCTTCAAGCCTTGGAGGTATGTAATAGCTTTAGTGATCTTCCTTAAAACCAGTTTTTGTTTTGTTTTCAAAGACCTCAACAGATATTTTTTCCTAGCTTTAGAATGTGATATAGGATAATTAAACTGTAAATATCTTCCTTTTAGTTATGATTGTATCTGATTTCTTAATATAATTATTCAGGTTTGTTGTACTCAGAAAATGTTTAACTGGTACTTGTACGTATCTTAGTAAACAGAGGAAAACCACATATTATTTCATAATTTTTTATTTAGAGCTCTAAAATAATCAAATGTGGGGGTTTATGTGGAACCATAATGAAAAAGGACTCTGCTGGCACTGTGTGTTATGAATTGGGCTACTACCAGAAAGGTCAGGGGTTCTAGTCCATCTTCCACTCCACTCCATGCCATAATGCTTCAACTGTCGGTCCTCATCAAGATTCACCTTCTCAGAAACCCTGTAGAGATTCACAATAAGTCAGAACGGACTGTGGAAGTGGATTTGGGGTTTGGGGTTTGTGAGGAGAAGATTGGATGAGTTGGCATCGCTGATATAAAAGTTGCTGGAATCAAATGATAGATTATGGTAGACGTTGGTAAGATATTGGAAACCACCAGCTGCTCTGTGGAAAGGTGAGGCCTTCTACTCCCCTCCAGAACTACAGTCGCAGGTACCCACAGGGTCAGCTCCAGCTATCCTCCAGGGTCACTGGAAGTCCAAATCAACACCATGGAAGTGAGCTTGGTTTTATTTTCATTTTTTTTCCTATGGAAAATTATTGTCCTGTTAAAATAAAGTATTTTTATATTGACAGGTCACAAAAAAGGGTCGTTTAACAGAGTGGATAAGAAATGGGGGGAAAGAGACACCCTGGTAATGCCTGTCTACATAGAGTCTGGGTTCCTTTCCAGGTGAATACTCCCTCACTTGAGCAGGAAGTGAGAAAGAAGGAGAAACATGACCTCTGACCTACATTTGGCTTATATTCTGAAACCCCTTCTAGTCTCTACTGGTAATCACCCTTTGTGCTGGATGCTGGAGGGGGAAAAAGTTATGACTAAATTCTCCCATCAGCTGGGCAAACCAAAATACAAAATATTTGTTTTTAAATTGTATAGCTTAATAAACTTAATCTCCCCAAGGACACACAGTTCATCCCTGTCCCATTGTGGTTATTGCATGTCATCAAGCAGGTCCACACCCCTACTGACCCTATGCAGGACAGAAGGAAATGCTGCCTGCTTCTCACATGGTTGGTATCCGTGAGCTGATCATTGGAGCCAAGGTGTCCATCCATCTTGATGAGGGTCTTCCTCTTCTAATTTACCTCTAACTTTACTAATCATGATGTCTTTTACCAGGGTCTGGTCTAACAGTATGTCCAAAATACTGGAGTTTAAGTACTCACCTTGCTTGTAACTAAGGGGCATTCCTGCTGCATTTCCTCCAAGATAAACAGGTTCCTTCTTTGGCAGTCCACAGTATATTCAGTCTTCTTCCCAATAACATACTTCTAGAGCAAATATCTGGTTACATTATCACTTATTTATTACATAGCTCTCTCAGACCTCTTGTGGGATAGAAAATTGGCTTGAATCAGGTGCACTTCATTTCCCAAGATGACATTTTTGCTCTTTAAGACTTTGAAAAAGTTGTGTTTTGTTTTGTTTTTACAGCAGCAGCAGACTTACTTAGTGCAATTGGTTCTTTACTTTCTGATTACTGTTTCTCTGAGTGTTAGTTGTGGGTCCAAGTAAAACCAGGTAATATAGCAGGCTAATATTTGTGAATTTTCATTGATATGATTGCTGGCTGTTGAAATATAGAACTATTGCCATACATCAATGTTTCTGAGTGCTCCAATTAATCTCCTTAATCAGTTTTTCATATCCATCGTGATTCCAGCATTGAGAGATTTAGAACCTGATATAAGGTGATTTCCCAAAGTGTGTCCTGGTCTTCTCCTCTGCCGACATCAGAGTTGGTGTCATGCTAATGTTTAGATATTTTGGCTGTACCCCCGGGAAAAACCCTCATTCACATATGGATCATTCTGATTCAAAAGCATTTAAAAACTCCAATTCCATCTATTGGTGACAGTCATATACTTTCAAATTGCCTATCGTGTTGATAAATTAACATTTTTGGTGTGGAAAAGGAACGACTTTAAAATAAAGTCTCCTAGGGTTTCAATATTGCTTATCGAATCTGCTGCTTAATGTTTTGCACCAGCAAAACATATGCTTTTGCTTTAATTCAGTTAATGATGAGGAAAGGTACACTTAGTAATATGATCCTTAAAATTTGAAACTTAGGCTGACAAAGCTCTATTCTATGAGAGAGAAAAGAGTAATGCTGTCATTTAATAACTTCATTCTAGCTTTTCATACTCAGTGAACACAGGCATAGGAAGATAGTTTAAGGATGTGGCAAAGGGCTTTCCCAAATCCCAGATTTCAAACTGATTTACTACTGTGTTTAAAATAGGAACATCAATCTGTGTTATAATTATCTCTGAAGTCAACCAGGAATGTATAAAAACAAGCAAAAGCTCCTCATCTCCTATCTCGTCGGTCCCCTCTGACTTTCTGACAATTCATTTCTCAGGAAACTAATAGTTCCAAATATGCACAGTGACTGAATCTAGGTGGCATGGCAACCAAGAGGCCAGGACACTGACAAATGAATGGGGCTGATGCTTTGGCCTCCCCAGTTACAAATCACAGGGGAAGACAGACCTTCCAGGGGGATAGTATCAGTGCCTCTTTCTAGCCCCTCTCCTATTAAGACCAAACAAAAATCTGCTATCTGCGCCATGGGGCATCTCATCTATTTCTTTCAGGGGGTGTGTGTGTGTGTGTGTGTGTGTGTGTGTGTGTGTGTGTGCCTGTGAGGGAAAGGCCTCTCTTCCACTCTAAAATCCCCAGGGTAAGATATATATAAGTGAGATTAGAAGCAGTGCCATTTCTGCAGGGAGGGTTTCTTTGTTTGGCTTTATTTTTGTTCTTGTGAAGGTTAATGGACTGGTAGCCTTGAAAAATGAGCTCCCTGCCACCGGGAAGATATGGTTGTGACAGATATGATGCCATGGTGTTTACATTCCTCCAAAAGCTCCATCTTCAACACGAGGGTAAAGGGAAATGCCCGTGGATCCCTTTTAATTTAGTTTGCGAGACGAGACTGAGCTTGTTGATTTTTCTCTTGATTACATTGCAAGGCTCAGTGATGACCACATGATAAGGCACCATCTAAATTGCTAAGGAGTCTGTTGTAAATTCAGATATTCCTTCTCAGCTCACAGTGCTTTCACCAAGAGTGTCAGCAAGATAAAAGGATAGTCTCTCCCTAAAAATCATATCTACCCATCCATCCCTCAAGCATGGAGAGGCAGAATTGCAGATTGCAGAACAAAAATCTCCAAAGTTACAACTGGAAGCAAATTGTTCTGTTATTTTTTGTTCATCCTTCCCCATTTATTTCTGAAACAATCATTCCATTGGTGGAATAAGTGTCTCCCCCTCTGTTATAATACTTTCCCCTCTACTTTCACTTTATAAGGAATTCTGGTGACTCCATGGTTATACACCGGGGTGCTAACAATAAGGTCAGGAGTTTGAAACCACCAGATCCTCCCTGGGGAAAAGAGGAACTTCCTATTTCCCAATGGATTACAGTCCGATTAACCTGCAAGCAAAGTTCTGTTCTTTGGGTCACTATGGGTCTGCATCAACTCAACAGGGGTGAGTTTGCTTTTGGGGTTTTGGGCTTATCCTTTTGACTATAGGGTCTAAAACTAAAATGGGAAGGAATCAGTAGATTCTTCAGAGACTTTGACATTTGACTAAGTGTATTTGTCCTTTTCATCTGGAACACTGAGAGATCGCAAGAAGATTTGATACATTCCCGCAATTTCATCAAGGGGATGGAATTTTCATTTCCATCTTGAATTCAATGTTCAACTCCTATTCACTTACTCCATCATCATGTGCTACATGCTTCATAAAGACAAGCAATAATGCTTCTGGGAAGACAGGGACTTTTCTGATAAAAACTTCTTTAAACTCTGCCATTGACACACTAAACATGGTTTTTGTGACTCAGCCATTCAGCACTGAATTGCTTAAGGTCAGCTTCTGCAAGAAAATTTTTTTTAAATCATCTCCACCCTTCCAAGACTAACTCCCATTCTTTATGCCCTTATTCTTCACAGGAGATTTTTCCTACAAACTTATTAAGAACGTCCTAGTTTCTACCCTTACTCAAGAGTAAGACTCTTCCTAAGGATCAGAACTCATTTCTAATAGATTTTCCTTTAGATTAAATTGAATGTCATTGAGAAGACAAATGTTATCTTCATGAGGACATGAACCTGGGATGAGTTTTCATATTCAAATATCTAGGGCATAGAATAGTGCCTTCTAGCACATTCTGCCAACCAAAGATTGGTTGAATGAATAAATAATCAGTTTATCTGGAATTTTCAATGACCTATAGTTTAAATATGTTCTCCCTCAGAGACATTTGCTTTTCTCCTTCTCGTCTCTGTGGTCAGAGACCTCCACTTTCACTATGTTCTGTTGTTTGCCAGCTTCATACACTTAGAATTTTAGTCCATCTTTTACATTTAACAGTTTCTCATATGTTAAGGATTTTCCTTTGAATTATTATAGATCTTCAAAATTTTCTATGTTTAGTGTAAAAATATTTTAAATACTGGCTATGATATTTATATACAAATTCTTTCATAATTTATGGTAGCTCCTTTTTAAGTTGTATTAATGTTCTTAAAAGAGAAGAGGAACATAAATGTATTAATCTAGTTAAAAATATCTTATAGCCAATCACTGAGACATTTATAACGAGGGGTGAAAAATTAACAAGTATATTTTAATATCTTTTGTGTGTTCACATAGCATATGGTTCCAGTCATTAAAATATGACCACAGGTTTATTAAAAGGCAATAACATAAATGAATTCTAGAATCAAATAAACATGAAAGATTATGTAATTTAAATGAGTGAAGAAGTAGCAATACAAACATCTGAAAGAAAATATTTGAAAGAAAAGTTTAGATACAATTTGAAATGCCAAATAAATCATGTAAAACAAGAGTAAAAGAATTATATGCAAACATATTGAACTAAATTTGACAGGAGATGGCTCTTGTGGAAGGATCATAGGAAATTGCATTAGCTAGGCAAGCCATGGAACTTGAAAATTACATGACAAGGTATTGGAGGAGTGATTATATATATATATATATATATATGTATATATATATATATATACACACACTTAGAAGAGCAGCTTCATTCAATCTGGTGTTAAAAGACTTTGAAGAGAACAAAGAATACAGTCATCTATATTTATTTTGAATTGTACAAATATCATCAATAATATTATTTAATAACATTTTTCAAATTCTGGGCCATAAATTCAACCAGAAAAAAAAAGTTTTTGGAATGCTTGGCCTTTCCTTATTTAAATTCTTGACTCACCAGATTGAGGGCTTTCTGATCCCAGAGGTCTGCTACAGGGAAAATAAACACTTTGAACTTGAGACTTCAGTAACTGCCATCCCATTTCTCTCCATTTACTTTAGTGGAAAGAGTGAGAATGTGGGTGTCATGAACTTTATTTATGTAACTCTGTTCTCTGAGCTCTGGCATCACTCTCATGCCAACATTTTCATTTTCAGAAACTCTCTTTTCATTTTCATAAAAAACTTAAATATGTGTACAACTTTTCCAGGTTTCATTTAAACTTTTCCTTCTCTCAAGAATAACCCACCCCCCTGTACTAATAATCTATGTGTACATTCACCCAAATTCCTCAAAAGTCAACTTTATTCCATTTGCTTCTTCTGCCATGTCTTGTGCTGCCATGAAGATATAAATCACCATGCCAACTCATGTCAACCCCAGGCGTGTCCAGGTCAAACTATGTGCCAGAGACTGTCTGTCCCTTGGCCTGTCCTTCAGAAGGAGATTGCCAGGCTTTGATGGCCTCTGAATGCCATCAAACATCCAAGTCTGGTGGTTAGCATCCCAGTGACTTAGCTGTTTATGCTATCCAAAGACTTGTTATATGCTTTGTATAACCTACATTTTGCTAACTGTGCCTTCCCCCATCATTGTAAGGTGTCTTTCCACTGATCTATGTTATTTTCTGGCATGAAAGTGTGCTTATGAATATGTGCTACTTGAATAAATATATGGCGACTCCTTTTCCCTTCTAAATATATCAGTGTTAATATCCGAATGCACTGGCATTCTCTATAAACCTCAATACAATCGATAAATTTCTAATATTGAACCTGTTCCACACTAGATCTTATTCAATTGGGTGAATTACTCTATTAATATTTCTTTAGCAAAAATAATTTTCTGTTTAAATTCAAATTATATCCATGATAGAATTATGAATAAATAGGTTATTTTCAGTAAGGTCAAGCCAGCTAGATAATAATGATAGCAAAATAAACTAACATTTATGAATGACTTATAAGTGCTTGATATGACTCCAGACATTTTACAATTGCCAACATATTACAGATATCTAGCCAGTAATGTTAATGTTATCTTTTAAATTAAGAAAGTTGATATTGTTCTGTTTAGGACTGCTAATTTATGCAAAGATTGATAGCATCTCAAGGGCTGTAGCATATAATGTAATATTCATGTCCTGGGCTTCAGCTCCCAGGGCCTCTAATCCATGTATACGTAACTTGGCGATCATAGACCAAGGAAAGACCTTTATTGAATCTGCATATTTCAAAGAAATTGCACTGGAAATAATTATTTTGCTCCATTGGGCTAAAATGCAGAGCTTCATTAGTAAAACACTTTTAACAAGCTAGACTTAAGTCACATTTAACTCATGTATAGTTAGGAACGCTGAGAAACGTTCTTGCAGTTAGTTCTGTTGCATACTTGTTTTATAGAACAGAGTATGATGTGCATTAGCAGGAGAGAAGTAGGTTTCTTGACTAAGTCTTGCATGAGGAGTACATATGTTTTCCTAGTGAATCCAAAAATGAAAGAGATCTTTCATTAAATTTAGAATAGAGTTTAATTTTTTTTTGCTTTGATAAAACAGCTATTGGTAAATCTCTAATTTTAACTGTGAGATTTCTGTCATGGATCCTCTCCTGTTATTCACAGAGATGTGAAAAAAGTGCAGCTATGAAAGTGACATATATCAGACAGCTAATCTGGAATTAATGTTTCTAAAGAATCAAAGTTTTGAATTAAAATTGCAAAAGGGTAAAGCCAGATCTTCCAGTTAACTACCGCCACCTGGCATTGTAGTCCTTATAGAAATAAATGATCCTGTTGTTAGGTGATACAGACTCATAGCCAAGTCCCACATACTCAATGTCCAATAGAAGGAAATGCTTCTCAGTTCTTTATCATACGAACAGTTATTATGTTTGAAACTTGTCTGAGAACATGTCAAAGGTACATGAAAAGAATCATCACTAGCTTGGCTTCTAAGGAAAATTCTGACTAGGATTCACCAAGATAGTTTGTTATTTCTTCAGGCAGGCAGTCCATGACATATTTTGTGTTAGTGATCAAAACCATATTTCAAATGCATCTATCCTTCCTTGATACTTTGCTATGAAGTCATGCTTAATAGAAGTCAATTAAAAGGTTTGGTGGTTCAGCACTTGGTCACTGACTGAAATTTCAACTGCTCAGGAAAAGGATATTGTATTCTACTTTGATATTAAATTGGCTTGGGAATCACATAGAACAATTCTACTCTATTTTATGGTTTGCTATAAAACAGAATCAACTTGACAGCTATGGCATATACTTGTTGGAAATAAATGAGACATACAAAGATCATCATATGTTCTGTCTAAGAGTCAAACAAGGCACTTTATGCTATCATTAAATTTAGTTAATCAGAAAGCTAATATATAACAAAAAATGTCTTTCAGCAAGTTCATAGAACTCCCAGTTTTTATGTTAGGGATGAATAGTCCCTAAATTGTAAATATTAACCTTCCAAATAACTCTACAAATTTGTGAATGTTGAATCGAGCCCAGAGTTTACAAGTGAACATACACCTTGTAATTTCTGTGATGAAGTTTGCTTTTGTGGTTCCTTTCATTCCCATTTGAAATCAAGACAAACACCTACCTGGGTGCCTGGGGTTTCAGTTTTGTGAGTTGCATTGATGGGTCACAGCAAGCCTGCAGCATTCCACATCATTTAACACATTAATGATGACTTTCAGCTTTCACACTCTCATTGGGAGACACATTACATGTCTGCAGCACGAGAAATATGTTGAACAAAGGCAGGCCTCTATGTTGTCCTGACAGTAATTCAAAACCTCTATAAGAGTTTGACACAATGGATGGATGCATGGATTGTGGTAAGAGTTGTATGAGCCCCCGATAAAATGATTAAAACAAAAAGAACTTGAAGCTGCAATGTATGGGACACTTGCAAGAGACCGTTTGTATATTATCAGGAATTCTACTAGATTTGCAGTCTTCATGTGGCTGGAAGCGTGGATACTGTTTGCAGGAGGGCTTCCCTGTAAATGTGCTCAGAAGAACAGGAGGATTTGCAACCAAGGAATATCATGTTAATTAAAAGAGGTGAAACAGGGGAAGAAACACTCATTGAGCATAAGTTATCAAATATTTACACCCTTCCTCCCATAGCAAAAGCAAATACATAAGCAACATAAATCTCTTTTAATTTTCTTCCCCTAAGCTATGCATTGTTAACTGCAAACTATAGTAATGATTATTAGTCTTTTAATTGTGTTTCTGCGCATCTTGTGTCAAGGGAAGTTAAATGTAGAAGGTCCTGAAGGAATAGTTGTTATTTATGGAAATTGAAAACCTTCAAATATTGAGAAGTAAAAGATACTATGCATCAAATGCTAAAATTTTACAACTGGAAGCCATATTATTTTGTAGAAAATGCTTAATTATATTTTAGTATCTCCAAATATCATTGCCATTATTTATTGTGTAGCTCAGCATTCAGACCTAATGTCCCCATTCCTGGTTATCTGCATAGCACTATTGTCCCAATAGAAAATATGGCATAGTCCAATCTCCAGTGACCTTACTGTCATCTGTCAGAAAATTGTTGCAGTAAATGATTATATGTGTAAGGAATATTATGTCCAGCACTAGATTCAGCAACTCTAAAATTCAAGCAGAGCAAAAAAATGTCAACGTCAAATATAAGAAATGCCGGGATTTTTTAAACTTCTAATCAATTATAATACTGAAATGATTCTTTTTGCTATGGTTAGAACTTTTTAATAGTCTGTTGAATAATTGTCTCATTTATTTCAAACAACAACTTGTCCATTTATAAGTTATCAAATACATTGTCAAACTTTGGAATATTAATGATAAAAATCCCCAAATGCCTGTGTTAGACTTCTAGAGTATTATTTTTTCTCATAGCTCAGGGTAGAGAACTTTGTGCAAAATAGAAATAAGAAAAAATAATATCTATGGGAGGGTGTTATTATTAGAGACCTATATTTGTATGTGTTTTGTGCCATCAATGTTCATGAGAAAGTCTACTGGAAATATATATGTGTGTACATATGTCTCTGTGTAGAAATGTGTGTGTAAATATATGCATATATTTGGTTATATTCCTCTAAGTGTCCTTTTTATATTCAGATTATGCAGAGACTATGAGGGAGAATAGATTTGTAAATTTAAAGAATTTGTAAAGACAAGAGTTGAAAATGCAAAACCAAGCAGAATGTCTGAAAACATCAAAGAAAAGAAATATACAGAGATGTAAGAAACAGCAATAAAATGATATTCTTTATTAAAAAAAAAAACATATCATTGTGAATGTGAGAGAATGCGGAATGTGGACCCAAAGCCCATCTGTAGGCAACTGAACATCCTCTTACAGAAGGGTCAAGGGGAGGAGATGAGCTAGTCAAGGTGCAGTGTAGCAAAGAGGAAACATACGACTTTCCTCTAATCCTTTAATGCTTCCTTCCCCCACTATCTTGATCCCAATTCTAACTTACAAATCCAGCTAGACCAGAGGATGTACACTGTTACGGATAGGAACTGGAAACACATGGAATCCAGAACAGATGCCCCACCCCCCCCGCTGCTCTGCTGCATGCCTTCAGTGCCTTGCCCTAGCGTGATGGGGCCAGACTGTGCACCATTCCTGCACTTTGTCACCAGTGCTGTTCCCTGCAGTGCCATGGTTCAGTGAGGGATGATGCCATATCCCATAGTGGGGCCAGCCCTATGGTCTTCCCCATGCATTGTCTGCTCTGAGCAGGAACATCATACTTGAGGCTGATGGACATTTATCAAGGACTAAATACAGGCATGCTCACACACACATATCAAAAGGGAAATAGAACTATGTAGTCAGATCTATATGTTAAAAATTAAGGTTGCTGGGCTGAGCCCCGGTGGTGTAGTGGTTGTGCACGGGACTGTGGCCCACTGGGATGGAGGTTCGATTCCAGCTCCACGGAACAAAGGCTGGGCCTCCTACTCCCACCACCTGAGGGCAATGATGCCCCCCCCAAAAAAAATTAAAGTTGCTGATGGACATTGGGCCTCAACCCAAGTACTCCCTCAACAAAAGAAAACTGTTCTAACAATCCGGCATTGTGTGATGCTCACCTTCCCGACACAATTGCTGAAGACAAAATGGATGCATAAGCAAATGTGATGAAAAAAGCTGATGGTGCCCAGCTATCAAAAGATATAGTGTTGGGGTCTTAAAGGTTTGAGATAAACAAATAGCCATCAAGCTCAGAAGCAACAAAACCTACATGGAAGGAGCACACCAGCCTGTGTGATCATGAGGATCAATGGGATCAAATATCTGGCATCTAAGACCCCAAACACAGTCATTCCCAATATGAATGGGAGAGGGGGCATGGAGTGAAAACCCAATGTCCATCTGTAGACAATTAAACATCCCCTCACAGAGGGGCTGCAAACAGATGGACCAGTGAGGGTGAAGTATAGCATTGATGAAATACACAACTTTCCTCTAGTTCTTTGGTGCTTCCTTCACTCCACTAGCATGACCTCAATTCTACCTTAAAAATTGGATTAGACCATAGCATGCATGCTATTACAGACAGGGAATTCAGCATAGGTAAATACCTTAGGTTCATGAATGAGAGTAGAGATATCAGGAGGATTAGGGGAACGTGGGGAGAGAAAAAGGAATTGATCACAAGAATCAACCTAGAACTCTCTCCCAGGGGTATGAATAATGGAAAAGCTGATGAGGGTCAATGGAGAATGATGTAAGGTATGAAAATAATAATTTACAACTTATCAAGGAATCGTGAAGGAAGTCATGTGGGGGAAGAAGGGGGAGCTGATGTGATCGTGGTGGCATGTGTGCAAATGTGTTTGATACACTGGATGAATGTATAGATTGTGATAAGACATGGAGGAGCCTCCAATAAAAGTATTTTGAAAAAAAAAAGGATTTCAGCAAGCATTAGCATCTTAATGAAGCAACTCAATGTGTCATATATGCCTTATTTTCACATATAATATGTCATCTTCTTTTCTTTTACAATTTTTAAGTCTCACACTAAAAAAGAAACAAAAACTGTATTTTAATCTATGATACTAGAATAACTTCCCACTCACCAAGAGAAAGGTAAAAAAGATATAAAACTCTTAAAATCATATGTCAAAATTAAATTCGATTTGTGTTTTTAGTTTAATGATCACATTCTTGAATATGAAATACCTATTCAAAATATTTGACCTTAAAATAATGCAGTGAGAATTAATATTTGGGATGTTAAGCAAAACCTTCCATAGCAGTCTTGCTTATTTAACTCTCAGTGAATCCATGTACATATTAAGCAATCATATCTTTGTTATTAGAATTTAGTAAAATGTTCTATTAAGGGAAATGTTTAAATTTTTAGGGAGACATAAAGTTTATTGAATTATAATGCAAAGGGTATGATTAATGTTAATTATCATGAAAACAAATATTTCTTTCCCATTATTCATAGAATTCTAGTTTTGACATATTTTTAAAATAATCATTGTATGATTATTCTTATGTTGTATAGATGATATGGTCATAAGTAGCTCTTAGTACTTTAATACTATCAGTGCTCTAATTCGTGTGCTTACTTTTACAAGTACATCCTTGCTCTTAAGAACATCAACAAGAGAAAGTTAAAAATTACTATTCAGTGCTAAAAATAAAGAACCATAAGATATAATTCAAAACACATAGTAAATCTACTTAAGGAGCTTATAAAAGGAGTACTCTATTATTCTTTACCTAGACCATACTGAATGAATGCACTGTTAGGATGTATGAATTTAATACACTCTCTTGAGAATTACTTAAGGAGTTTCTGAATTTGTATATGTCTCACAGACACTACTAATATTCTCACAAATATTTGCTTTGGTTTTAGGATACTGTACAGATTCTTTTTTTTCCACTTGCACTCTGGTAAAATTAAAGCTTCTTCATGCTTAGTAGCTATTTTTAATTTAGATAAACTGTCAGTATTAGAGATTTTGAACATATTTGTACTGAGCTGGGGATTGTAGCAATATAGGAAATGTTGGATGGACAAAGGTAAAAATAGTTCTTATTTATGGGTGCAGTTAAAGTAAAGTGTCAGCTCTTTGGCGAACAACGTCTCCACTTTGAGAAGGCATCTCCTCCTTTGTACTGTCTTCAGGACCCTCCTCCTGGCACTATGCGGGACCACACTCCACTGCGTTCAAGGTACCAAGAGTTTCAGAGTTTCAATGACAAACCTTACAGAAATGGAGAGTGTTTTCCTGCTTCCTGCTCTATTCTTAGTGCGGAAATTCCACTGAAACCTATTCACCACGAGCGGTCCTCCTGGTATGTGAAATTCTGCTAGCAGAGCAGCAAGCATCATGTGACATACAAGCCACTGTATTAGGGCAAGCTGACAGAGGAACAGGGAGTCATTGTATAAGGGTCACTATAATAAAACTTTGAAGTCAGCATCATTGCCCTTATTTCTAGAAGAGACTGTTCCTAAGAGGAAAACGTGTTACCAGCGTTTATCTGCCTTATGTGACTAGGCAAAAACTTGCACTGAGATTTCTTTTATTGGAAGTTCTGACCTTTTCAGTGCACTAGGATTTAGAGTGGGTGGTTTCTTCTCAGTAACGTTGCTTTATCCTCCTCCCATCAGGGTGCTTTTAACTTATTTATGTATTTAAATAAAGTTATATTTTGTTACCCTGTAATGTATTTGAAAAGAGAATATGACTGTAAATACACTTGGCAAATATATATATACATACAATTAGTTCTATAACATAATTTTCCATGTTTCCCTTGAGAGCAAGAATATGGTTGAAACATAAGTCATGCATGATTTTCCTTGTGTTTTACTTTACTGTCAGTTGTTATTAGAGGATTAATAACAAAGTCTTCTGTGTCAGGCAATAGCAACTCCATCCTCAAAATTATTTCTATCAAATTTGTTGGAGATATCACCACTTCTCTCCCTCACACTTTACACCTGATCCATTAACCCATTAGAATCATCTTAGTTTCATATCAATATCATATTACTTATTGATATTACTGAAAATGACTCCTAACTATCCTTATTTGCACCCTTACCTTCTCTATTGAAACAACAGAAAGCTCTTCATAACTATGCTTGTTTATTACAATTAGTGATTTCTTTATATGCACATATAAAATTAATGGGCATACCTTTTCTGATTTATTTATTTATTTTCTAGTATTTTGTGTATTTGTTTTTGTACATTTTTAAGATATAATAATTTCTTTTTATTAGACCTTGTATGTTCTTAAAATGGTAACTCAGAACTATGATCACTCACTAAGTCAATGACTTGGGCATTGGACATTTCTTTCCATACTGAAAATCCTTTTAATAAAATATTCATGTTTGGAAGCATACATAGAATGCACATAATGGTTTGGCCCAAATAGAATGCACTAAAACAGTAAAAGAAAAATATGTCATGCTGCCCAAAAAATAGCATAGGTTTTCTTGTATTCTTTGTCTTTGGAGGGAAAAAAAAACTCTTGAACTTCATAATCTATACTTTTTCTAAGACATATTATTTAAAGGATGCCTGCCACTAATAGCCTAAGATATAGCCTGGAATTTGATATGAGAGGTGCTTTGTGACTGAGCCACAGATGTTCTGTACTTGATATATTTATTTTTTACCCCAGTGGCCCTTATAAAAAGGGCTAGAAGATCAGCTTATAGCAAGTCAACTAATGACATGATATAGAGAGGCCCCTGGTTCAGTGGCTGTTATGACAGCTGTGACCCATTACATATTAGATACCTAGAACATACTTGCATTCGGAATGGCATTTATCTTTTGGATTTCATACATCCCTGCCATAAATAAGGATTTTATGCTTTTCAAACATGCTTCACAGTTTATTCCTGTGAAAACTGAAGGTTCCGCTTACTTAACAAAATGGTCCCTTTAAAGAGTTCTTAGAGCTCAGATGAGCATTCCCTGAGAACTCATCTTCACAGACCTGTGCCCCTGTGCTCTCTGCCTGTCCTGCGAGTCTCAGAGCCTGGAGAGGTGATAATAACTTGAGTTTCACAAAGCCAGCTGTGTGGGGACCATATGGATGTTGACCTTTGATCATGGTTTAATAATCCCTTCTTTGTTACTTCTTCCTAATAGTATGTCTCCAGATCTAACAGGGATATGGAATAGCAAGACTTTCCTATGGATTGTGTTCTCAGGTTAACCTTGTGTTTTAAAAAATGCTCTCAGTGTGAAAGAATGAAGATCGTTTTCAAGGTTCTGATAGCAATAGGAATGATAGTATGAACACTTAAAACAGGTTTCATGTGAGATGTCCTCACTCATGAAATAATAACTTTATTTCTTTGTCTTCCTCTCTCTTTCTTTCAGAAACAATGACTGTAAATATTCCTCTCCAAATAGAACCAGCTGATTTAACACAAGTGTATATGCAGCCCTTTCAAAGTTATCATTTCCTGTTTATTCAGGAATAAGTCATCTAAAGAAGGAAAGTGTATCTTGATTCAAGCAGAAGTTCAGTCACCACCCCTTCTTTCTTCAGCACTATTTGGGATCTGTGTCTGGGTGCTTGCTACTGAGGGCACGACTGCTGTGGGGAATTGGGCCTTGCTCTTCTCTGTAAAGAAAGCAGCTGCCTCTCTGCCACAGCTGGTGTCAGGCAGCTGCTTTCCTTGTCTGTGTTTGTTACAGAACCTCTCTTTCTCATGGCAGCACACAGCCACCTCAGCCACCACGACTGTACCCAGAGAGCTTCAGATGGCTCCTGTAATGAGTAACGCAGCCAGTTGAATGTGCAGATGTCTTCCTTGAGCATTGTGTAGACTGTTGGTCTGTGTTCGCACACACCTTGTGTTAGGAGGTGCCATATAACATGTGTGAGGGAGTGTGTGTGAGAAGCACCAGATTGACAGATGGCAGACTGCAGATGATGAAGAAGGAGTGGAGCAATGCTGGAGTTCTTCATGCTGACTCTGCACAGAGTCACGGCACAGTGAAAGCCAAAGTGTCAGAGAAATAGTTTTCAATTTGTTCACAGTTGTTGGGGTTTTTTCTGGGGGGTGGTGGTGGTTTAAGTCCCCACTCTCCAGAGTTAATAATGGAAACTAAGAATTTAGTCTGGTACAGAAATGGTACAGAAATTTTCATTTTTCTCCTAAACTTTAAACAAGATTTTGAGAAATTTAAACAGTGGGGGGATGGGTAAGGTGCTTGACTCTGTCACCAGTCTTCCATCCTATGGAAAATTATGTATTCATCTATTTTTTAACAATAGCTTTTGGTTGTTTTATGAATAATTTTTGCAACATGTTTATCAGATTGTCATGCAGTACATAGTCAATGTGTGTATTTTGGTATGTCTGTGTGTGTGTGTTTGTGATTAATGTTATTACTGCTTCCCTTTTTGTTGAATTTTCCTGGCCATATATTTAAGGAAATGTTCAAATAGTTGCTTCATGAACAATACTAGTTCTTGAAATTCACATGTTAGTCATATTGGAAACTCCTTTCCATTATTTTTCAGTCTTCTGTGGAGGCTTATTCTTAAAATTCATTTGGGGACTGTTCCATGTGCCAGAGAATAGTTTCACCCTAATTTGTTTCCAAAGATATTAAGTCAGAGTGTCATTTGCTTAACCACTTGACAATAGCAGTGACAGTTGGTAAATTTGAAAAGTCATTATGTGGTTATTGACAATAGGTGCTTTCAAGAGTCTAGAGCTCAGAGTGACCCCACGCGCCCCATAACATGCACTGCCTATCCTGTACTTTCTTTAAGATCACTGTTTAAACCCCCTGTGTAACTCAGTATGGTATCTATCTTAGTGAGGGTCTTGGTCCTCTTTGGCTAGCCATCAAATTTACCAAACATGATGTCCTTTTCCAGGGACTAGACTCGACAACATGGTCAGAGTAGGCAGGGGAAAGATTCATTAACATTGCTTCTAATGTCCATTAAACAGACAAACAAAGCAAAATGGGTACTTTCCTGACTACTGCATCTTTTCAGATATTATTTTTTTTCAGATATTATTTCTTATATTTCTCCAAGGAGCAGAAATCTGAGAAAAGTGCCATGCTTGGTAATTTTGTCTTCAACCATTGCTCTTGCATTTACCTACCTTAAGGAGAATGCTTTGTACTTCTTCGTCTTTTATTTACAGTTCCTAGTAAATATTTTTATAGTGTTTGCTATAAGAAGATACTCCTATTGAACAATTTAAAGAAATGTTTCCTTCAAAAAACATTGCATAGTGAGTGTATGTCATGCAGCAGGTCACCAGCTTCACATTCAACAATTCCTGTACCTTTTGTTTCCTCCCTTTCACTACCATCCCCCCAAAGTAGTAGCATATTTCTCTCCTTCTGCCTTTGCCTTCGATTACTATTCCTCCTTCTTCAGAACTTTGCCTTTGGGGAAATGCTGTGATTTGTATATTTATTGTTTAAAATATTTTACTCTGCATCCCTAGTGCTATTTTTCCCAGCGCAGACTTGTCTATTCAACCAAAAGGATGCATTCAGTTCCAGATGTAAATTCCCCCCTCACTATTTGACAAGTACATCTGGTGTCTTTTATAATTTTGAGTTTTGTTGCAGATTTTTCCCTACTCAATCCATGATCTTATACTGTTCTACCTTGAATGGATTGTGTTGATTAGACACCATCTAGTTTTTTTAGACTCCATGTCCTGGACACGGATGGTGGCTGGGTACCTTAGATTATTGGACTAAGTTTAGCCAGATGTCTTAGATTTTCATCAAAGTTCTTTCCTCCACACAGGGTGAAACCAATAGTTGGAACTTACATGGCATTCAAAAGTTTGTAAGACTCCACACGCTACTCACCAAAATAGTACAGAAGGCAATATTCTGTGACTCTGTTCCTACAATTGAAATATATGTACCCCCAGACTGTGGTTCTGATCACCCAGGTTTATTGACTCATCCCTCCAATGTAATTAATTATGTCTGAGACATTTTAAGGACCTTGGCACCTTTATGCTTCATCATATTCACTGATATAAATACCCACATACAAATACTCTGTCAAACATACGTAAATTTATAGGTGTAGTGCCAGTTTCACTGCCACACCTCTTGAAGGACATATTAGTGTTCATAACATTAATTATTGATAACAAAAAATTTCCATTTCAGTCCTAATTGTGAACATTACTCAAGTGGTGTGCCTATCACCTTTGGGCACTGCTATTGTCAAAATCATAAAATAACCAATCTTTAAAACAGAAATTATATTAGCAACTGCATTTTGAAGCTTTGCAACATACCAGTACATACCTCTTACAAGCAAACCTCCCATATAAGCATAAAAACCACTATCGTTATGTCAAGTCACGCTCAGTGACTCTGGAGGGGGTGGTGGTACTGCCTTGGGGGTGTCTGATTCAGAAAGACACACCTTTGCCCAGTGGGAACTGGAGCATTTACATGTAAGGCCTAACGTGTCCCACCAGGTCACCAAGACCCCCTTAGGCAATCCTGGAGATTTGGAATTCATAAAAATTGCAAACAAAGCAAGGTTATCTCTACCATATGCATATATCACATATACTCATGTATAAGCCAAGTTTTTCAGCACATTTGTATGCATTTTGTGGTAAAATCGGTGCCTCACCTGATATTTGGGCTGAATTATACTAACATATATACAGCAAAGCACTTTTCATTTGATTATTATTGAATACCCTGTAGGAAGAAGAAAAACTTGCATCAAAAGATAACTTGGGAGTAGGAGTCCTTGACTATTATCTGCTGCCAGGTTTTCTTTGAAACAGTAAGCCCCATTTCCATGCTGAACTTGGCTTAAAGTGGCCTTACCTGCAAGGCCAGCAGTGCCCACTGGACAAAGGTGCAGCTTTCTGCTCTCTGATACCCCCAGGGCACTACCACCCCCTCCCATGAGTGCAAAAATTCCATGTGTGTGGGTCAGGTGTTAGTGTGGAAGCTTCTTTGGACTGCGTGGTAGCAGGGACTGATGAACTCTGGTCAGATAGCAGACTTCTGGCTTCCAAGGTAAGCAAATTCAAGATATGGAGGTAATATGGTATGCGGCTGACAACACCCAATATCCACTGAAAATACAGCAGGCTGATGGCTCAAGACTTGTAGGTTAGGTGATGAGTCAGAGAAAAATTCTACAACAGCATCTCCTTACATTGGAAGCAGCCTAGCCCCTCTAGAACTTCTCATCATAGGGAATACTATGTCATTATTACCACAGCCTGACAATTCTGGCCCAGCCAAGTTTAAGCAAATCATAACTTTTATATCAACCTTTCTTAAAACTAAATTCATTTTAAAAACTGCTGATTTATGTGGGGCATAATTTCAGTAAAATTGGTGCAAACCTCCAATTATTTGAAAACGTATACACTTGAGTTTAGTTAAAAAATTGAAATTAACCTTGACCTCAACATAATTTTGTTTCCAAATCACAAATAGTGTTGTTTTGGGGAGGGATCCTAAAAAGACTAAAGACAAGTGTATTACTTGAAAAGATTGTCTTCAGTTATTCACTGATCACAGAGACATTTAAGCGCATTTTTCTGGGTATGCATGTAAGTACTAGAGTCCAAAATAAGAGGCTTTTGGATTTACTCTTGTATTTAAGGAGAGGAAACAGAGGATGGAAGGGGAAAAAAGCAAACTGTCGCAAAGCAGAGATCTTATGGGGAAATTTTCTCCTTCACCTGGTATATTTCTCATCTCAGAAATCAATTACCAATTTTCAAGGAAGTTTTTCAGTTCCTGACTGAAATAGGCACATTTCCCTTGGATTCCCATAGGACTCTTTATAGTTCTGTCACTACTGCTCTGACCATATGCCACGACTCCACACAGGCAAGGAGCTGGTTACATCAGTGCCAACTGAACTGTGTCAACATTGTTGCCATATTAATCTTACTGACATACGGTTTGGGTCCTGTCAATTTCCTACTCTGAAATCTATGGCTCCCCAGCATATATCGTTACTTTCTTTGCTTACAAAACTCTAAACTTCTTAGCTTGGAAATTAAGGCC